>JAJHUR010130496.1:0-69311 GCA_027495735.1 Lutjanus campechanus | reverse complement strand
TTGTAAGCCTTTCAAATGGAATTCACATCAGGGTAGGCTTTTTCTGGCTTGCCGTTTTGCTGAGAGAGAGAGAAAAAAAAAAACAGTCCTATTCATGACAGTTAATAGAGAGCTGTCATGCCTGTGGTAGCAGCGAATGTTTCAGCGGTGTATCAGCACGTCCCTGTGGTCACTTCCCAAACTTTCAGCACCATTAAAATTTGAAAGTGCATAAGAAATAGGGGCCAGAGTGAAACCAGCTTGCACATTAATGCTCTTGTCTTACCGCACTGGAATGAAAGAGCCCAGCATGGCTGCAGGAATTAAAAGAGATGACAAAAATGTTTTCTCAATATGATCAAAGACAACAAGCTCAATCTGCTCCTGGCTGGCTTATGACTCACTCTGCTGCTAAAGAGTGTCTCTTCGGCTTAAAAACTTTTCTCCTTCATGTGGACATACATGAGTGCAAGTGCATTCAAGTATTATTGTCCATGTGTTTTCATGATAATACTAGTGTGCATTATTGTGATCAAGAACAGGTTTAAGACGACGGATCACAGACAGTAAAAAAAGTGGACGGAGCCACCATGACGTCAACCACTGGTTTGTGGACTACAGTTTGAAACTTTGAGTTTGGCATTATGGGGGTCATCATCTTGATTTTTCTGCAACCAGAGCATGTGCAGTAACGACAAGAGTGTGAAGCTGGTGAGGGACACGCTGTGACTTAGCAGTGCTTGGTTTAGGCTCAACTGTTTGTCAGGAAATAATAGCAGCCTGTCTGATCCCAATTTGATCAGCACTGTTTAATCTGACAGTTTGACATATCAAATGATTGCCAATGAAGTATTTTTTTTTTTAATTAAATCTATATATCATTCCAAATGATATTTTGTTTGTATCATATTTGATATGGCATTTATGAAAATGATCACAATAATTTTTCTTTTTGAATCAAATCATTGCTGTGGGAAAATCTGGCACAGTTTTACTGGTTTAGTTCTTTTTTTTTTCCAAACAGGAACCTTTTTATTTCGCCATGTGGTCAGTGAAAACAGCTTGGTCAATATAATTTGAAGTGGCCAATATCACATCTTATGATAGCCAAGTGTGAAAAAAACAAAAAGTGCTAGTTAGTGCTCAGTTGCTAATAATCATTAACAACATCCAGTTAATTACAATGAGAGTAATTTAACAATATAAGTGTTATTCTTAAAGTAGCATTTTTTATAATTAGAAAAGATTTCCCTGCCAAAGATGTGCGAGTCACTACGTGAAGGCGATATTAGATTTTGCACTCACAGGCTGTCTGCTGTCTGCAGTGTACTGATAATCCATCAGAGGGCAGAAGACACATTTCAGATTACATGCAAAAGATTTTTCAGGAAAGTGTCTCTAATATTGATGTTGTAGAGAGGCTCAGAAACTCGTGTATCATGTATGATACAAATGACGTTACAGGGTTAAACACCATACATGATGCTGGAGACAGAGCAATCGCTTCCATTGATGTGGTCCACACTGTAGCTAGCAGCAGAGTTATGGTTGCATACTGTGCTTGTGCCATAGCTCCAACTAAAATAAGTGGGAACAGTAAAAGAAAGAAGAAAACAGAGGATATATTGTAAAAAGTAAACAAACACACATACAGCGCATAAAAGAAGCCTTTGTGGGGAAAATTCTGCATTTCTTACTAAACTTGTAACTTCGTCTTTTTTTCAAAATAAAGAATAAATAAAACTTGAGATGACGGCTGCAAAACATACATGTTCCAAAGTCCCCAAACAGAAAAAAACAAAAGAGCTGTGAAAACAAATGTGGTTCAAGGTTTCAGAAAAAGAGAAAAGCAGCAAATATCTCGGAGAGATGGAGCGCACTACTGAACATTTGTTACCAATAAGTTCCCATTCCTGTTCTATTCATGTGTATTGATTTTTAAAGAAACCATGCTGTGCTGCTGCTGTTGCTGTTGCTACAGCACTATTCTAGCAAGCCAATTCCTCTCTCTGTATTTTAATTAATGTGTTATGGATGTTTTGGGACATTTTACCAACAAATCTCCGATTTCAGTGTAGCTTCCTCTTTGTGTCTGAGGTAATGTACAAAAATAATTCCTGGACGTGAAATTTGTTATGTCTATAAATGTTTGCTGGTGACTGGAAGTGCTTCCCAAAACAGGCTGTGATATGTTCACATCCTGACACATGTTTGATTGAATCAAGGAAATAACAGACCTAGTTAAAAATGATGTTAGGCATCTCCACCCCTTCACGTCATACCAATGAACGCACAATTTAATACAAGATCAGGACCAGTAGTGCAATGTTATTCAATATATTTTATTTAATTCTTAAAATGCAGTTGTGAGGTATACTTTACCTGGGTACTTTATTTTATCTAACTTAAAGTATCGAACCTGGAGGATTTACAAGAGAGGAAAAATTATTAAGAATTCATAATAGAAAGTATTTCACTAAGTTTTTAGAGTTTCCCCTGACTCACCAACTCACAAAACGCAGATTTTTTTTAAGGGAGTCTGGGCTTAATTTGCTGCCACTGCTAATTACTCATGCAGGTTTTGCTGGGGGACAGAGATCCAATCTCAGTCTCAAACTGTTTATCACTGAGGACAGCACGGATATTTTTACATTTTTTAATATGTGTATTTTTTTAAATGAAGACAACCTTAATTGTATGGTGTGTTGTAAACAAAAGCTGGCATGCATCATCTCTGTGCACAAGTCGTCACCAGAGCTGGTCCTGACCTCCATGAGGCCCTAAGCAAAATTCTGCTAAGGGGCCCTGCCGTCAAACTGACCCGAGAGCCACGTAAACCATTTGCCACACAGTCACACCCCAGTGCTTCCAGTACAATCCCTCCTCCTATCAAACAGTTTGCTCCATCAGTCAGTCAAAGAATAAGTAGATCAGAATGAGGTACAAAAAACAATATTTATTGAGTAAAATATTTTTGTGTAGAATCTTCAGATAAGTGAATACTAACATCAAAATAAATAAGAAATCTTAGAATATGTAAAATGTAGGATATACTGTTATCAAACGTGAAGTTTGGTGCAGATTGGATCATTTACACTAAAGCTATTTCCTGTTTCATGGCGAGACATAAAAAATGCACACCACATCATGGCCACACCCTCCCAAAAACTCGTTGCGGCGAGGTCGGGCGCCCGTCAGGTGCCAGCCGGACCGCATATATTGATTTGATTTAGATTTTTCTTCTGTTTGCTAACTTTGCATTTTGTAAATTGATAAAAATAAACAATTATATATTATATTTTTGAAAGCATTCTTACTTTACAGCATTTTATCACACCTGCCTTGATCTTTTGCACAGTACTGAATATAAATTCAAGCCAACAGTGCAGTACAGCCTAAAAGTGATAGTAAGTTGCAAAATTGCAGCAAATATATATCATTTTTTTTAAAATTACCACGTTTTAACTAATTATTCCTGCTGTCCACATCAGTATCTTCTATAATTAGATGAAAAATATCAGCTGATATTCTTTGAACGGCATATATAAATAAACACAATTTTTTGATCCCTCAAAACATTTGTGACAAGTGGAGGCATTATATTTTACTTTATTGTCCCAAATGATATCAGGGCAATGAAACCATAAACTTTAACCAGTATTTTTAATAATTATAAATAACTATGCATTCAAAAATGGCAAATAGAACAAAACACATGTATATAATGAACCTGAATTAAGAAATAAGGATTGACTATACACAGAATGCACATAAGGGCTTGAAAATAATGCCAACCAAAATAATAGTAATTATTTTCAGAATAAAAAAATAGCTTACCTGTGAAAAAGAGAAGAGGCCTGAAAGATTCTGAAGTGATGAACTGAGCCGGACAAGTCAGCCTCCAATTTAGTGGTGACAGTCTGCAGCACAGATCAACTGAAAGAAAAAAAATGTAGGTCAGTAAACTGGAATAATAAGAAAACAAGTCTGAAAAGATGGATGTGGGTAACTACATTTCAAATTGTGGGAAAACTGTGTTGAATGAGGCCTCATCTATGAAAAGATGTTTAGATCATGGTAGCTTGAGCAGTTGTCATTCATCACTTCCACCCCTGCTCACAGCCAGACCAGAGTTCATCTGACAATTTCCTGTTTGGGATTTTAAAGGTCATTCCCCCAAATGGATGCATGAATACACTCTGCCATAAACTAACTTTTCATAAAAAATTAACCACCAGACCAACAGCACACAAATAATCACAATGACAATGCAGCACAAGTCAGTTGCCACATTTAACCAGAGAGAAAGTAATTTCCAGGAAAGTCCAATATAAATATTCTCTGAAACACTTAAGAGTTCAACAGAAAAACACCACTTTTCAGGGCTTCAGCAATAAACAGCAAAAAAACAAACAAACAAAAAAAAACTCATCTGTGCAAACATTTGTTCAGTTCAGTATCTCAAAATTTGGCCCGAGTAAACCCTCTTCACCGAAACATATCACATTAGAATCTGTGGGAATGTTTTAGTGGTTCAGTTTAGTTCTTATCCTGAAGAAAAATCTGGCCAGTTTTCAGTTGTTTGGTTAAACTAGGTCAGTCCACTTCCATGTAGGCTAATTCAGTTCATAAGGTAACACAAAAACTCCACTTCGGGATTTAACGCTAAACGCTAAGTCAAAACACGGAAGTATACCCAAGAGAACTCCAGATCCACGAAAGGTCTTGCTGCCAGAGTGATGCTTTTTAACCCTAACTATGATTTTTCCACTACCTTAACCGAGTGTTTTCTGTCCTTTAGCTACCATATTTATCTAGCGTTCCCATGATTAAAACAAAATTTGGTCGTACAGGGTGCACAATGAAGAAACAAACGCACCAGTCTCATTAGAGTTCCACAAATCAAGGGTTCCCTAGATTTGACAATAGCTCAGAACTGAGTTCTCTCTCAAACAGGAAATCAAACCCCAAAAGTTTCTGAAAGAGCAAAATAAACGGCAAAAAGGGGTGAAATGAAGACCTGGCTTTCGCTGATTCACCATGTCGTGGAGGGAGTTTGCTGATCGGCTAGTTCTGGAGATATTTGCAGGTTTCGGAGGACTGACTGGCTCGTCTTAACTCGCCGGCCTTCAGACGCCATTGCGTGACTTACCTTCGTTTTATAGGAAGTAACGTGGGCCAACTACTCGAGGAGCATTGAACTACTCGACAACAGGTAAGTGATTGGTTGTTAGAATGGACAGGTGACAGGGGCGTTCATTCAAATTAATTAATTAATTAGTTAATTAATTAATTTACTGGGGACAGTGCATATTAATAACTGCTTAATACTGCTTAAAAAGGTCTTTGCATGCCACGTGCCAAGCACAGTATCACCAACCTTTCAGAAGCATTATGAAGAAATGACAAGAAAAGAATAGGCCTACTGAGTAAGAAATTTCATGAACTTATTAACTGAAAATAAATAAAACGTCAGTAAATTTCTTCATAAAGAATTTAAATAAAGCCAATATCAGATATCAAATATCAGAATTTCTTTATAATTTAATTTATTAAAACTTGAATTAATATTTTATTCTCCTTTATTTATTTACTTTATTTCTTTATCGTTCTGTTTTATTATCATGTGCTTTATTTATTATTCTTTTTCACTTGAAAATCTTTTATTTTATATTTTAGCTGACTAATGACTCATAATGACTCTTAACATTCTGTTAACTTGTTTTGCCTGAGGGCCACTTTGCAATATTATTTCATTAGGCTATTATTTGGGACTTATTTTGGATTATAATTTCCTCTGTCTCTTGGAGGTGATATTATTTCCTTCGTCATTATTGCTGCTGTTAGTCTTCAAAAACCTCTTGGGGGTGCATGCCCCAAAACTTCCCTAGCATGGCAAGAACTCATGACCTGTAAAATCTTTGCTGCAACCCTGCATATCCAGATGCCGATCACATTTTAGTACCAGGTGTAAATGGGGTGAAATTGCCCATTTGAAAAAAAAAGCATATTTGGGACAACAGAAGAATTGATTGAAGCTCAGAAAGTTTAAAAAAGGCAACCAAAAAAATATATTATGGCGCGATCTCCACACAGACTGACAAAGTGTAGGTAACCACAGTGCCTGGGCCACGCGGAAGGAAGTGTTTTTTCCTGCACAATAAGCATCTAAAATGGCTTTACTGTGCACTCGGTTAAAAATGGTGTGTATACATTGGTTTTATGTATTGATATAATGGCATCCAGCGTTTACAGTGGCCTTAGGCAACTTGTGGCCCATGTTTCATCCAAGTGGCCACTGACTAAGTGAATTAAGTTGGAAAGTAAAGGTCAAATCTGATCAAGATTGAATACTGACAAAAAACATGCTCTTACATATTTAAAAACTCCTCACACAGAGGCTGAAAACTTGATAGTGTTGTCAGTGTATAAGGAATTTGGTGTGTTTAGAATTAAATAATAATTCGAAATTGTCTGTGGCAAGAAAGTACTCCAGTAGTTGCCTTTTCACCTCTGCACCAGAACAATCAGTTTCACACTGAGTGATGCAAATGAGAAGATATTTCAGCATGATTGCCATAATGCAGGGTAATTTCCACCAGGTGTAGGTTCACTTACACTCTGTTACATCATGCCTTGAGGTAAACATCCTGCAGTGGGCTTAATTGAAACTCAATTTATTTGCGTAGCTAATGGGTATAAGAATATGTTCAGCAAAGCATCCTCGGTTAGACGAGTGCAGGCGGTGACCACCACACGCACTTTACCAGATGACTCAGAAGTAAAGACGTGCTGTAAAAAAGATGGAGGTAGATGGAATGGCTTGTTAAACACAGTGGGCCTCTTCTGAAAGTAAATGCTGGCTTCTGTGTCAATATACTAAAATGATTTTGTTCCATAATGTATTTTAACACAGTTACTCATGTAGATAAAGATTCTCCACTGGTGTTTTAATTACATAATCTTCAAAATTCTTGTTTTGTCCAACCAACAGCTTAAAATTCAAAATATTCCGTTTGCAATCATCTAAAATGAGTAAAGGCAGCAGCTGAGGCCATTTTAATGCAGTTTTGCTTTCTGCTCTACTGTTTGGCAGAGCATATAAAAACATTTTCTACTTTGCTACCTTTGCTAAGAGATTAAAAAAAAACTTTGCATCATTCACTTTTGATAATATGGTACATTTAATGTTATTCCATTGTATACACGCTGAAATAATTTAATTTCAGTGATATTTTACTGTCTAAAACATGCTCTGCCAAACAGGTTGTTCATCACTTTATGGTAAAAGTAGCTAATCCAAATATGACTACAAAATAGAAAAAATATCTCTTATACCAAACAGCTGAATTGCTACTGAGTGGTAATGTAGTAATACTGATATAATAAATTTACATTTTTCATTAATTAACCTAATACCCCCAAACAGATGCGCAAGTCTGATTTATTTCTTCATCCAGTTAGCTATAAATGTATTTTCAATCATATATACATATATATATATATATATGTATGTATATGTATATATATATATATATACATATATATTTATTTCATCATGGTTTTATTCCATAGTGAACCATAATAACAGCCATGGTATAATATCAGTGGACACAAAGCACACGTATCTTCACTTTTTCTCCCAGCCGGTGTTCATTCAACACACTGATAACATATTTGCTGCAAATTAGAGAAGAAAGGATTGAATACAAGAGGCGTGTGTGAGTCTGAAAGACAGCGACATAAATCAAGGATAAAAAGCGAAGCCCAGGAGTTAGGTGACGTTACATCAAGGGTCATTAATTATATCACTGTCTTCTTATAGACAGTGATATAATTAATAATCAGAAGCACTTTGATTGACCTTCATTGATTAAAAAAAAAAAGTCATCTATTAGAAAGGACTAAAGAGTCTTGTGTACATCATAATCAGAACCAAAACAAAGCCATTCAAGTCCAGCTCCCAGTGGGGTGAACAGCACTAAAGTGAATCAATATTTCAATTCAGCCGTAAATGCTGTTGCATCTCTTTTGTCATGGGACTCGGCGTTAGTGTCAACCCACGAATCAAAGCTCAATTTGAACAAGAGAAAGAAAGAAAAGAAGCTTATAGATGTTCAGGATTTTTAAATGGGGGATTTTGCTGCATTTCGATTCGATTCGGGGGGGCTTGTCACACACACACACACACACACACACACACACACACACACACACACACAGATGAGTGAATAATAATATGGATCCAACAGGGTGACACTTTATTTTAGTTTGAGTAATAGTCTTGTTCATTAGGAGTGACGGGGGATCCCCTGAAGGAATTCAGTGATCTGGAGTAACTGTGAAGCTAAAACGTGAGCTTTAAAATAGATGAATTTTCCTCCAATCTCTCTCCATCCGTGTCAATTTTCAATTTCAGTTATGCTCTATTTGCACGAATGGTTGGTGGCCATTCCTGCAAATGCAAGAAGATGACAAGTTGTGATTAAACAGAAAACTGCAAGATGACAGTACATAAGGTTTTGATTGATTTAAATGAAAATGTCTTAATGATACAATAACAAAATCAAATACATTCTATATAACACTATATATACACAGTATATAGTCCATATATATACACTCATATATCTGCATGTCCTCATAAAATATTTTATATAGACGAGATCAGTCGTCAACACAGAGAGCTGTGTTTTCTGGCGTGATGGTGGATGTCGTTCTGTGTTTCGAGGCAGCTTCTCCTTAAGCTTTTGTTTTCATTTGGAAAGTTAGAAAGTCTGGTATTTATGGTGGTGCAGGAGAATATTTTGTTTAATGTGCTTATTTCACAGATTCCTCCATAATTTTGGGGGTCCCAGTGGTAACCAGTCTTCCAGATCTCAGAAAAGTCAATAAATCTTGCTCTCATCACCATACTGCTCAAGAGTTAGGATAGCTTCTCTCAGCTTAGAGCCATGTGGTGTCATCTCTGCCTCTATGTGCTCAAACCCACGTGATTTCTTCTAAGAGACTTTGTTTTTATATTTGACTCATTTACTATGGAGCCCTGAAGTGTTCAATATTAAATGAATAAACAAATACGACAATGTGAAATGATCATAATTGAACCAATAAATGGTTTTGGTTGGGCTGTACTTTATTTTGTCATTTTTATTTATTTTATGCATTTGAACTGGCAAAAACCTTGGAATTTTTATTGTCTGCCCGTCACATTAGCTCCAAATGATGTCAGCAACACAAGAAGGCAGTTCTCTTTTCAGTTTCAGTTTCAGTTTTGTACAGTGGGAGGAAGTGGAGACGTGTCATTCATCTTTTATTTATGTAAATGCCCCAGACCCATGAAAGATCTTACAAGATCTTTCACTAACACTAACCAAGTATTGTTTGTCCCTAAAACCTACCCAGATCTTAATCACAGTAATGTCACATTATAAAACAATTTGTACAAAAAAAAATAAAAATCTTTTTACTAATCAAAGGTTACAATCTAGACACGACCTTTGTTCCCCACGTGGATGTGTGAAGTCCACTGTGACGTCATAGTAAGAAGTTGTCAGTCAACCATAAAGGTTGTGTCTAGAAGGGAAACCTAGATTTGTGAAACTCTTGTGTATTCGCACTTGATTCAGCAATGGTGGATAATATGTCTGTGACAAAGTTATTCTGTATTAATTTAAAGTACATATGAACTCTTATTATTTGACTGAAATCAACTAATGAACTAGGAATCATATGGTGGTCATTTTGGAACATTTTCTGTCACCGTATATGACTTAACATGAAAGACCAAAGGTGAATTTTCCATTTACAGTACATGTAGCACATTGCACATTGGTCGGGTTGGGCCTTATTTCTCTCATATTTCACAGGCTCATGTCGGGTTTGGGCTGTACTGTATTTATTTATTTATTTTATTTATTTTCATTTTTCTCCCCAATTTAGTCATTGCCAATCCCAATTCCCTGCATGTATTGTCCCTGTCATTGAAAACTCCTACTGTTTCTCTGTTTGGTGCATAGAGGGAAGCCTGTGAAGAAAAATGTCAAGTTGTAAT
Organism: Lutjanus campechanus; assembly: GCA_027495735.1. Lineage (NCBI taxonomy): Eukaryota > Metazoa > Chordata > Actinopteri > Lutjaniformes > Lutjanidae > Lutjanus > Lutjanus campechanus. The sequence continues at coordinate 59,278 of JAJHUR010130496.1, read as the reverse complement.
CGGGTTCGGGTTGGGCTACATTTAGTTGTCTGTTTGTCTTTAATTTTTTCCTCCATCCTCTCTCTCCCTCTCTCTCTCTCTCTCTCTCTCTCTCTCTCTCTCTCTCTCCCTCTCTCTCTCTCTCACCTTGTCCATTAGATCTCTCTGGCTGTGTTCCACCTCACCCAAATATCACAGTTTTATTCTCCTCCATGCCTCATTAAAACCCATTTACGGATAAATGAAAGGATTTAGGTCCATTCCGAACAACATAACCATCTATTCAGGATCCAAATCCTCATATAATAACAATTTACAAGCCTGAGAATTTCAAGCGTGGCCAAAGGACCAGCAGAGTTCTTTTAACTGCGGTTCAAAGCGGTGTTAAGTGTGGGAATCAAATCCTTTCTCCTGAGACTAATAGTAGGAAGTACAATAGTGTCCTTTTGATCTGTCCTCTGGCATGTATTCCTCTACTCTTCTCCTCCTCCATCATCTGACTCATTCATTGCTCCATTCTCTGGAGAAATTATGCTAATCAGGGCGAGCCAGATATTGTTAGGCATCAGCAGTATGCAGTGAGAGGTGCAGTGCGGAGATACTGTAGGTGAGCAATTCTCGTTTTCACCTAATTAAGGTCCTGTCTCGCCAGATGGAAGCACACTTTACAGACTGGGAACTATCTCTTTTATCCTGATCCATCATGGATAGGTTATAGAGCATTATTTTCCTATCTTTAGCAGCCAACGCATAATTCGTCCTGCAAGCACTTATCTTTTTCTGCCTTTTTTTTCCTTAATAGTTGATAATATGAATGAAAGATTCTTGATAATAGTAATTAAAGGAATCATTATTTGACATTTCAGGAAATACACTTATTAGTTTCTTGTGGAGAGTTAGATGAGAAAATTGATACCACTCTCATGTACTCTCCACAAGAAAGGAAATAGGTATTTCTCAAAATGTCAAATTATTCCTTTAATTATATTCCCGATGTCACAGGTAATGTCTCTGAGAAGCATTTGCCAAATTGTGTGTCTGGTCAGTGTCAGATAGAATTATCCTCACTGCAGAAAATAACAGATGGTTTTGATCGCATCACATTTAAAAACATGGTGCAGACATTTCAAACAGCATTTCAAAACTCTCCGACTGTGTCCACAATCACTCACTACTCACTTTATAATCCACCATAGTGAGTGTGTCATTTTGTAGTGCTGTCTAAATGTATAGTGAGAATTATACTGGTCACAGTGTATCACATTATACATCATGAAAAGTGTACAACCAATAGTCACTAAGCAAGCCCTATATACCATCATGCGTTGTGCTGAAAGGAAAAACATTGGCAATGATGTAGTTAACAGTTCAGGGAGTAATGTCTGAAAATGTTTTTTATTCACTATATGGTGAGCGACTATACAGTCCTCTAGATAGAAATTCCCGAATGAGTGATTGATTTCAGAAAAATAAACTTTCTTTAATCTAAGATTAGTTCCAATCAGAGTGAGAATAAGTTAATCCAGATTTAACCTGAGTTTTGTTTAACAATTATAAACTAATCTCAGCTAAGTAAAGTTATGTAAACAGAAATAAAATGCTGGCACAACCTAGTAAGTAGCCTATAAAAGAAGGGGGAAAGCCACTAATGGCTGCTCTCCTTAACAAAATATTATTTGTTTGCTAGCTAGCTAAAAAGTTGACAAAACATTATATTGTTTGCTAGCTAAAATGTTTTTTTTTTTAAAGGACACTGTTTTATAGCTAGCTAAAATGTTAACGAAGCATTACATTTTGCCAGCTAGCAAAAAAGTTAGTTAGCCTAGCTAGCCTACTTGTGATAGCTCAGCAAAGAAGGTCTAATTCTTCTCCTTTGAGACACAATACAGCCAAATAATAGAATATTTAAAAATGGACACCAGCACAGTCGGGGGTAATAAATGAATCTAGTTTTCGAGAGGTTTAAATTTAACCACTCTTAATTTTAGGACCGTTCGAATGTCTGGTGCAACATTATTTAAAGTTACACCATTATTTTATCAGGTTTGAAATGAATCCTTGCTGGTGCAACCCAGCCTTATGGTATATTATGTACATAAATAGAATATCTCAAGAGATGGAAACAAGCTGGCTGTAACAGGCAGCATACTGTGTACACAGGACTGCTTAGGCATGTGTATTCATGCCAAAGTGTGTGCATTCATCATTGCACTGGGGGTATACTGGATCCATGGAGTTTCACTGAGGATTAAGACCAGTTTACAGACGTCGAAAAAGCCTTTCTCTTCTCTAAAGACCCGTCTGATAAGCCCAGTTCTCTCAGCTCCACAAAGGCTGAGATATGCACACAATTCAATCAATATCAATATATCCTTGTGTCAAGGTCATGCATACAGCAAAGCCTTTGGGTGATACATAAAAAGATGAGTGCTGGGACATTGAAATGCATTATGGCAGATAGGAGCTTAAAGTTGTATTTATTTATAAGGTATTGGATTGGAATAAATTAACATCATAAAAGCCATTTTAATCTCTTATATCATATTAGCTGTCTCCTGTAGTATTGGCATAAGGATAGGTGAGGGATGATGTATGAGGGGATAAAGAAAGCTAATCACCACTAAACAGCACCTCTAGGATTTTGGAAATATTGAGAAACTCTTTTCTATCCCATGCAGCATAGATGGATGTGTCAGTAAGCCCCGTTATTAAATCCACAAAGGATATTTGTCTCCATTTTATGGTGGTCACATTTCAAAATGTTCAAAGGACACAATCTGTCTGTGTCTAAAAGGAACATCATAGCAATTTCATTCTCATAATAATATGTTTCTCCACACAAAAGGAAATTAACCCATTGATATTTGTCGCTGTGGGACCTATACTGTGCTTCAAAGATGGGTTACATGCAAGGAAAAATTAGCAGTTTTCTTCTTAATTACAGTGCTTTGTCTTGATAATTATATATCTTTTATATGTAAATCATGCATCGGACCATAGACAATTTGAAATAACCTGGCATGTATTTTATGTTAAGAGGACCAAAAGTATGAATTATTCAGCTTTTTTTCCCCTCCAGACAATAGATTGGGTATATCGTTATACATGTACAAATAATAAAAAGAGTGACACAAAAACATAATTACATGATTCAGATTTAAATTAAAATATTCACATCTCAATATGAGGGAACCATGGAATATTTATTTTATTGAGAGAACAGAAAACCAGTGGCGGAAGAAGCAGTGAGACACTGAAAATACTCAATTTCAAGTAAAAGTCCTGCATTCAAAACCTTACTAATGTTAAAGTAGCAGCAGAATGTGCTTTAAGTATTAAAAGTAAAAGTACTCGTGCAGGAAACTGGTCCCTAAGTGTTTTACTGTTTCATATGATGTTTTTGTGTTAATATTACTGCTCCTGCGTTTATGTGTCTGTCACATTTCACTGCTGTATAGATATTTAATAGTCCAGTAGGAGAAATCTGTTCCCACGCTCCCGACTGGCAGTTTTTTTGTAACCTGTTTTTTTTTCAGGACCCAAATGGCGTTTAGTTGAGAATTCTGATGTTGTCGAGGTCAACTAATGTCCCAAAATGTAGGGAAATGGCAAAAAAACCCAACAGATTTTCATAACTCCTGAAACAGGCAGATACACTGAAACAAATGCATTCAGTTTTTCATCTAATATTGACACCAGGAATCAAATGAAAAGGTCACTGACATGGTACAACCACTCTTTATTGGTGAAAAATAGCAAAATAACACATTTTAGGCTTGCAACAATGTAAATTTATTTTCTATTCGATTTTGTTTACCAGTAGTTTCCTGCATTAGCCAAATAAAACTAGTTTATTCTCTTATATCATTTGCAAGGTTGTTATATGGATGTCAATAAAGAATACAGAGCAAAAATCTGACAATGTGGACGTAAAGTCTTAGAATGTGGAGTGAAAGTCTGAGAAATTGGAATCAAAGTCAGAATATAGGCAATAAAAGTCTGAGAATATTGAATTTAAAATTCATACATTTCATAAATTGTTGCAGGGTTTATGTAGTTCTCACTATATTTGTATTATCTATTGTTTTTTCTTGCCAACAAGGCTTTATTGGCATAAGGAATTGTGTAATTTGAATAAAACTCTAAGAAAATGGAATGTAAGGCAGAGAATATGCTGACTTTTTCCCATATTCTGACTGTCATTCTATATTCTCAGACGTTCAAGCCATATGCCACTTCTCAACTGGACACAATTAAGGTCCTAAAGGAAAAACAGGTTGTGAAAAAATGCCATTTGGGTGCATGGGAACCTGTTTTTGCTACTAGACTGTAAGGTTGGGCTCATTCTAACTTAATATAACTACAGTTATGCTTCATATTCTATAAGATCATCACATGGTTGTAGAATTGCTGTCCAGTGAGAAGGACAAATCTCTAAAAAGTCAACTTTTCATGGTGTCAGAAAAACAGCCCTGCTTTTGGTTTTATCTAACTATAAAGGAACACTTTATTTTTCAGTTTATTATAAAAATCAAAATCATCTAGAGATGCAAAATTAACAAGTAGAAAAAGGGGAAACTCATATTTCAAGGCATCTTGCTGCAATAGAGTTTTTAGTTTTGAGACCAACTCAAACTCTGAAGTTTTACCAACTGATTTTTGGTTGAGATCATTTACTTTTCTTCTTAAGATACATTAATTCAAACACCCAAATAATGACAAAGGTTCTCAGGTTACTGAGGCAAATTTTTTTATCCTTTTTTTTAGACTCATGTTTATCTAAAGAAGGAAAGTGAATTTGCTCAGCTAATGACTGCAGGTCAGCAAACATTTTTTAAGTGTATTTCAAAACTTTCACAACTTGAGTTGAGCTTAAAAATTGATTGTAATGAGTTGCCTTGAAATTTTGAGTTGTCAGCTTGTCTGGAGTAGACATATTAAGTAAAATAAAACGTAAACAATAGAGTATAGTAGTAGAGTACAGGACTTGAATAAAATGCACTTGTGTAATTTTTTAACGTGTGGTTCTTAAGATCTTGTATTTGCATCAGAAATTCAACCACAAATGATGAAATGATGATGTTCGGATTCTTGTGACAACTTGTGATATTTCTGCTGTAACACAAAATCTATAACAGCTCAAATAGAGGAGAAAAGCTTTTCAGTTGTCAAAAATATGACATTAAGTTGAAAGGCATTTGCCGTGTTTACTGTCACCTGATAATGATTAATATTAAACGTTTTGCTTAAGCCAGAGATAAATGTTGTGCAGATATGAGGTGCAGCCAGTAAAGACGGTGCTGATGGGTTTACTGATGAGTGTAGTTTGTCTTTGTTAGTGGCTTTGTCGCCTCACATGCTAATATCTGTTGATTTCAAGGTGAGTCACATGAATTTTAAAATAGATTTCCCCATAGGCAAACATGCTCAAGCATACACATATAGAGGCACACATGCAAGCATAACACCCACACACACACACACACACACACACACACACACACACACACAGAGAGAGAGAGAGAGAGAGAATACACATTTTATTTCTGTACATTTTTATTCATTTAAATTTCTCTTGAAATAATTAATTGTAGAAATGGAACAAATTGTGCAGTGTTTTTTTCTCTAAAATTCTTTAATTCAATGATCATAAAAGGCTATAAACAACATGAATCTATAAATATAAAATTTGGTCAAATTGATGAGCAAAGTAATTATAATTGTGAACAGAAATGCCGGGCATATTCTACATACATCTTTCAAAGTAATATCAGGTGAAGGTAAATTTGATCAGCATTACGTGTGTTTCGTTTTGCATCCATTTTTCTCTCATTGCATCGCATTACGTCAGGGAAGGATTGTCCTAGTCGGCCACCGTATGATGTCGTGGCGCTTGCTGACGTGCACAAACTTCCCCTAGTTATCAGTTACCTGATTGCCGACAACTGTCCTTTCTGCCTTATTTAGTGTGAATAACTTTTGTTACAGGTCACACACACCAGCAGACAGGGTTACCTTCAGTGGTTCAAGATGAGGCGCGCTGGTCTTGGTGAGAGACGGACGAGCATCTGGATTTTAAACTCTAGTTAGCTTGTTAGCTAGTTAGCTAGCTAGCTAACGTTAGCTAATGTTGTTAACATATGAATGAATGCTCGGTTTTGCAGGCCTAAATTTAACATCATATTAGATGATTACAATAGCGAATTAACGGTGTTTTAATTGTCCTTGTTTCATAAAGGTGAAGGAGGCTCTGGGAATTATGTAGCGAGTGGATACAGTGTTTACGAAGAGGAAAATGAACACCTACAGGAGGGACTGAGAGCTAAAGTCAACGCTTTGAAAAGTGTAAGTAACTACTGATGACATGAGTTAGTTAAATGTTTTTATTAACGTCATAGTAAGAGCTGTACATCACAGTGGAGGCGACGTCTGTGCTGTCGTCCACTTAGAAAATACATGTTGTTTTATATGTATGTTTTGTACATTTTCATTTTTCTCATATGGACTGTGGGTATAAAATAATGTAAACAAATGGCTTTATTGTGTGTTTTTGATATTCACATGTTGATAAATGATATTTAACTTACAGCTGTCTATCGATATTGGAACGGAAGTCAAATACCAAAATAACATGCTGAATGAAATGGTGAGTTTCACTTTCTTCTTACTGATTAAACACTGAAACAACAGTGTGTTTGAGCTATTTACTAAAGTCAGACCACAATTAAAAAATACAGCACACCTTAGAAGTAAAAGACCTGCACTTAAATTATTACTGACAGAAACTTACTTAAACTTGTTCACAGAAGTATTATCAGCAAAAATATACTTTAAGAATAAACAGCAAAAGCATCTATTATGAGTGGTATGCAATTATTTATCATATTGTTTAATTATTGATTATTAATAGGGGTGTCACAATTTAAATTCCAAATATAAAGAGGGTCAAAATGAGCTTTCTAATAATTGATTTCGTATCAGCAATTTTCCCATCATGTTTTTCTGCATGCTGACCTGGTGGCAAGCATTAAACAGCCAGTGTTCTGACTGATGATCTCATTTACTTATGTCGGTCATGTAGCAACATCAGTATTTAATGAGACTGTTATAAACTCCTTCAAGTATGTTTAACTACCCCTTATAGCAGGGATGTTCAACTTGAATCCCACGGACCAAATCTGGTCCCTGATAGGGTGCCCTGTGGACCTCTGACCATTAACATTAAAAATAAATTGATTGATACTATTTTCCCAGGAAGGAGGGTCCAGCCCCCCATGCCCCCGTAACTTCCGCTGACAGTGACACTTTATTTCTGCGTACAGTTTACCTGCGCAGAGGTGCTGCGGTTGGATTTGTTGCTTGGCTAAGATGAGTGAAGACGGCAAATATGGAAACGTTGAAAATTTAAAAAAGGCAATCCAGTGAAAAATTGACATGTGAATTTGCCATGTTAAATATGGTAGCTTCAGTGCAGTGTTCCCTGCAAGAATTTTTTTGTTTATGATTTTAGCTGATAAATATTATTATATATGTTTGTTTATTAACTGGTCCCTGGCCTCCGGACAGTTTGCAAAAGTGCCCCCCTCTGGCAATGTGAGTTGAATATCCCTGCCTTCTAGTATGCACTTCTCTTTGACTGCAGTAACATGCTGCTACTGAGAGGGACTCACATTAAACAACAAACCCACTAGTCTACGTCACATATCAGGGTTCAGGTTACCTTTAAAGTGGGACTGGTGGCTTTTTGCAGGTGAGAACTTGATATTGCATAGCAGTCAGTGCTTAACTGTGACCTTAAAATCCAAAGTCAATTCAAATTGTGGATTTGGAGAATTGTGACATCACTGTTAACTAAGCGTCATCTGATATGTTTTTTTTTTCTTTTTCAAGGTCAATACTGATACAGATTATTAGTAATGAAGGAAAACAATAACCAATATTAGGAACCAATATACATTTGCAGTAAAAATGAAAATCTTGGTGTCAAAATCTAGAATAATACAAACTCCAACACAAAACTTTGTAGAAATGCCTTTAAGCATACGTTTAATTAAAGTTCATAAATTCATGATAGTCATAACAATGATAGGGCATCTGATAATCGGCCAGGCTGATAATTGATCAATACCTGTCATAAATATGTAGGCAGCATTTTAATGTTTCAGCCGGTGGAGAGGCCACTACTTTAAATCAGGCCTACTATAAACTGTTGGGTAGTTTGACATAATAAGTCATATTTTAGAGTGGTAGAGTTTAGAGTAGTTCCCAGTCTTTTCTTCTTGAAGCCCCCTCAAAAGCTGAGACCCCTCCAGCCACGTGCACCATAAGAATAAGTGATTGATTTCAAAGCTTTTCAAAAATTTGTCCCAATTATAATTGCTTTCATTCTTTAAACCCTCACCTTTGGTAAATGTCTCTTTTCTAGTGCAAACCTAACATTTTTTTTCTTTAACAACCCAACAGAGTAGATTTATACACTCTCATCTTTACCAAAAAAGTAACAATTGTTCATCATCAGAAAGTCTGAGAGGTCACAGTTGTGGCCTAATAACTAACCTACTATTTTTGAGTAAGAACAAAAAGTGTATCTTTTTTGGTAGTTTTGTAGACAGGTTTTTGTGTAAATTGGGATTTTAGTTAACATGTTCAAACCTAATTTTGACAACCTCAGAGCAGGCAATACCTTGCCAATGTTTTAGAGGCTGATCATATATTTTATAGGTAAAATCATTATTATAACAAATAAATGCAGCAGACTACAAAGTATATTTCCCTCTGAAATGTAGTGGAATCAAAGTATTAAATACAGGTGTGTCACAACTGTGCTTGAGAACAGTATTTGAGTAAATGCATTTGATTACACCACTTAGAATCTGAGTGTTACAGTATGTTTGTTTGTGAGCCTGTCTGGACTTTAAACTTTTTAATCCCTCTGTCCCACGCTAGGACACAGACTTTGACTCAACAGGCGGCCTGCTTGGTGCCACTATTGGCAGAGTGAAGCAGCTGTCCAGAGGCAGTCAGACCAAGCTGTTGTGCTACATGCTGCTCTTCTGCTTCTTCGTCTTCTTTGTCCTGTACTGGTTCATCAAGCTGAGGTGATAAGAGGACTCTGTTGGACTCAGTCCTTTACCTCCACATCTTCCTCTCCAGTCTGTGCCACACTGATGCATCTCAAAAGTAGACCAATCTAATGATGATGAGGAAAGGCATATGTCTGTTTTACAGGTGCCCGTGTGTCTGAATATTTCATAGAATGACCCAAAATTTGACTCACAGGGTCTCCTACTGATGCCACTTGATCGAGTCCCAAATGTAAAACAGGCTCTGAGATGATTAATGACAATGTGAAGTAAGAATCATGTATATCTAAAATAGACACTGCCAGTATGTGTATGTACCTGATATCAGCCCAATGGACATGGATTGAGAAGATGAGACATACTGTAACAGTAAACATGTAACAACTGCAGAAGATGCTACTATTATAAAACCTTAATGCAGCAGTAGTACACTGTCCTCTACACAGTAGTACACTGCATGATAAACAGATGAAATGGCAAATGTGTTGATAAAGAAAGGTTATGTTAAATGTGATTAAGTTATAGAATGATACCTGAAACAAATAATCTAGTGTATTTGCTTTAAAGAATGAGTGGATATATTACAGCATTTGACATCCATACCACAAGTAACAGCAGTGTTCTCCATTATTGTTTCAACTTTGTTGTAAAAAATGTTTTTTAATGTAAATAAACAAATTTTATGCTCTGAATTGAACAGTATACAGTAAGTGTGTAGTACTTATAGAGAATTTGCTTTTATACATTTGTTAATGACACATCAAGTGAGAATCTTTACTGGATATTTATTTTACACAACAGTCATTTTTACACATTATTTTGCTCCATTCTAAAAAAAATAAGCTTTGTCTTTACAGGATGAATATGTAAATGATTAAATAACTAATTACATAATTGGCTGAAGGCAGTTCATATTTATAAGATCATCAAAAACAAGAATACAGGACGTTCATCAGTGTGTGTTTGATCAGATATCAGCACACGCAGTACAGTTAAAAACAATCAAAGGCAAAGGGCAAAACAATTCTACTTCCTTGTGTGCGTCAAGAGTTTACACAACTACTGTGAACTGCACTTCGGTGATCTCTGCTTGTTAATTGATCGTGAACAATTAACACCTCATCAGGTGTGTTGTGACATCACTTCCTGGGTAGTGTGTCCATGTACTTGGCGATGATTCCCAGCATGACTTCATCAGCCCCTCCACCAATCGATATTAACCTGGAATCCCTGTGGAAAGGACAAATACGTTTTTTTCCTGTAACAATCATCTGAATTTCCGTAAACATCTGAGTCCCTTAAATAATGGCTGCAACGATTTTTTTTTCTCTCACTTAAAGCAACACTGAATGCCTCATTCAGCTGCATTATTCACCCCATCAGTAGATGTCAGCACAGCGTAAAATAAGGGCTCAGAGACACTGAATCAAACACTTCATTATACACCGAATAAACAAATAAGGAGGCCAACACTTCACAACGGGAGACCGAAACTAATTACATGTTTTCAAGGATTATTATTACTTGATCACATGCTTTGTTTCTGTAAAAGCCATCAATCAATCTGATTGTGACTTTGCAGTTGAGGAATCATGTTTAATGTCCTTGTAAAATACAAAAGCTTTATCACACTCCTGCCAACAGCTGTTGCCAGAGAAACGTTACACCTTCACAAAGGTGCACATGATTGGCAGCTAAATATAAAAATATTTAGCAACCTGTGTTAGTGCCTAGTGCTGTCATGCCATGGTTTTGCAGTCAGATGTTTTGGGGAATGAGATAAAGTGCACAGGGGTAACAGTAATTAAAAATCATTCTACTGTACGGTTCATACAAAACAAAGTAATTTTAAAACCAGATCACTGATTAAATACAACCCGAATTCAAGAACAGCTGGGATACTGTAGAATGTAAATAAAAACAGAATGCAATGATTTCCAAATCTTTTTTTGACCTGCATTCAGATGAATACAGTACAAAGACCAGATATTTAATTTTCAAACTGATAAAGTTTATTGTGATTTGTAAATATACGATCATTCTGAATTTGATGCCTGCAATGCATTTCAAAAAAGTGGCGACGGAGGCATGTTTACCACTGTGACACATCACATTTTGTTTTAGCAGCACTCAGTCAGCATTAGGAAAATGAGGACACTTAATGTTGAAGTTTTTAAAGTGAAATTCTTTCCCCTTCTTGCTTGGTATAAGACTTTGGTTGCTCAACAGTTTGTGTTTTTTGCTTCATTATGCACCACACATTTTCAGTGGGAGACAGGTCTTGACTGCAGGCAGGTGACAACATACCTGCACATTTTTACTGTGAAGCTACACTGTTGTAACACATGCAGAATGTGTCTTGACACTGTCTTGCTGAAATAAGCAGGGGTGTCTCTGAAAAAGACATCTGGATGGCTGCATATGTTGCTCCAACATCTTTATGTACCTTTCAGCAGTAATGGGGCCTTCACAGATGTGACAGCCATGATTACATATCTTTGTCTTTGTACTGTATTCTGTTAAAGACAGGTCAAAAGGATTTGCAAATGATTGCATTCTGTTTTTATTTATGTTCTACACAGCGTCCCAACTTTTTTGGAATCAGGTTTATAATCATAATTTATTCTAACATTATGTTGCCATTTCTCTGAGTCTCACCAGTCTCACCTGTAAAATCTGCTGACTTGCACATCACTGGTGAAGCCCATCCCTCCCCAATACTGGAGACAGCTGTCGCTCACTTCTCGGGCCAGGCGACCCGCCTTTAATTTGGCCATGGATGCCAGCTTGGTGACATCATTGCCTTTAATATACAATGCTGCAGGGGAAAAAGGGAGGACAGAAGTAGTAACATGTCAGTGGGAAAATTTCCAGGAGGATAAAAAGGTATAATAAAGAATGTAGAGAGGAAAACTAAGACAATAAACACGTGATTCAGTTTCAGAGCCACCTGTGGCTGCCTCTGATTCAGGGTGTTTCTCATTCAGTTTTCCAGTGCAACTGATCAGTGTCTCTATTGTAAGTACCCTCCAGAGGAACATTTGTGAGCGGCGAGATTTTTCCTGTTTCTGTGTGTATAAAAAGTTTGTTTGTGTATGTGTGTGTGTGTGTGTTTCTTTACCTGTGCCAAACAGATACAACAGCTTTGATCTATTTCTGGGCAAGCAAATTGAACTTGAACTGTTACCAGCTAGATGAATTCATTCAAGGCTGCTAGCCACCGGAGTGGCTACAAACACAATGAGAAAATAACAAGACCTTGGACAACCTGCCCGACAGATGCACCCACATGTTTGTATCATAAACACTACAGTGTAAAGCCACACTTGGGTTGTATTGTGGGAGAGCTGAATATGTGCCAGTTCTTCAGGAGGCCAAGCCTGTGGGTTTTGAAGTTATGCCAATACACACAAAAACAACAGTAGGTTGGTAGAAAATGTTAACCATTAATCGCAGAGTTAAACCCCTCTTTACATATAAAAGTGTCCTTAAGCACTCATCTCCAAACTGCTCCAGAGCAATTTGAAGTACAAAAAAAAAGTGATTTTAAAGTTATTATGTTAGAATAGCTCTTGAAAGCCTGTGAAATATGGATTCAAAAATCAAATAACTTAAGATGAATGTCATCGTTTATTATTTTCAATATAGTGTTTGCTATTTCTTATATTGTTGTTTGTCCTTTTTTGTTTATTCCATTTTTGAGATTTACCTTTGTTATATGTCACCATGCTGCTTCATATCTTGAAAAAATAGTTTAAAAAAAATAAAAATCTTTATTTATAGAGCACTTTTCTAATCCCAACCTACAAAGTGCTTTACACTAGGCAGCAACTTCGTAACGAGCAGATCATAAAAAACAATTCCCAAGTAAATAAATAAAACATGTGAAATGACAGTCAATACACTGATAATATATAGTAAGATAGAATTTAATTCCAGCCTGAACATGGAGTAAAAATCAAGACAAGAGTTTCAGGCAACTCATCCATGAAATCTGACTTTGTGCTGCTTTGACAGTCTAACAGTTTTGATACTGAAGCTACAGTTAATGTTCTGTCTATCATTCACTGTCAACATATCACTACTTAATACAAGTAAGTTAGTAAGCTACCACATTATTCTCCAGCCTGCTCTATGTGCTCTTTGTCTTTTACACGTGGGCAAATTTTCCACTCAAGGGTAGTTTGTCATTCACATCATTCTTGCAGAGCTGAGTCAACTGCGGCCTTTGTTACTGAGGCCTTAGTCTTATCTGAGGTATTAAGTGTCATGAGGACAGCTGCAGGCATTCATTTGGGATGATTTTTATTAGAATACTGTACATCCAAATCCAAGCATGTATATAAGGGTATTTTGGATATGTGGTATCTGAAGGTGAAATAACCTTATGTAGAAAATGAATCCTAATCTAGAAAAGGTGAATGCTGTAGATATATATATATGTACTGAAAATAAACGTTATGTATACAAATGAACGCACACATCAGCCAAATTCTGTGTTGATGCAAACCACACCCTCACACTACACTCAGCCTGCTCTGAGCTGAACATGGGAGACATTAAGTCATTCAGACGCAGCCAAAACTACTCAACTAAAATTAATCTTTAATTTTTGTCACGTCTGTCTATAAAGTGAACCCACCTGTAGCACGGTAGAGGAGGGAGCGGAGCAGCTCCACCTCCGTCTGCAGCTCAGCCAGCCTGAAGTAAACCGCCTGGTGGTAGAGGACGGGCTGCTTGAAGATCTTCCTCTGTCGCGTGTACTGGATCGTCTCTTGAATGACGTTGTCCATCGTGGTCACAACTGGAGGCATTCAAAAAGAGAGATGGAGCAGTGACCTCACTACTGACTGTGTGTGCTGTGCTCTGGTGAGGATTATGCAAGCTGTCACCTTTTCTTTTACTTTAATGGCAGTAATAAAGGGCTCATCAATAAGGATTGTCCGTGGCAACTAAAATGCCATGTGGGGCAAGTAAATCTGACTTTCCCGGTCAAACAATTAAACTATTAACCCTACTTTGAGAAACTGATTATTTGTTAAAGTAACTTTTCACACAAAATGCCAGAAAATGCTATTCTCAGTCTCTAACATATGGAGATTGTCCCACTTTTCTTCAATTATTATCACATTAAACTGAATATCTTTGCGGTTTTGACTGAGAAAACAAGACATTTAAAGACATCAGCTTGGACAGTTTGGATCTACTGGGATGGATATTTTTCAGTATTTTATAGACATTGCAGCTCTCCATTAAATTGAACTTGAGTTTTTATTGTTATTTGATAACTGCTAATAAATAAAACAATATGTACAGGGGCAAGCATAAATAATAGTGTCTTTGATTTTTGATATGATGTTCAAATTTACCCATCAGTGTCAGATTCAGTGAAAGTATGAGTCAGTTTCTCACAAGTTCTACCCAAGAAAATGTTCACTCACGCTTGTTAGTCAAAATCAAAAGCAAACGACTACTTGACAGAGGATTAATGGCTTAAACTATGTGACCTGAACTCCCTAATTTTTGGAAATGAAAATGATACCCTGCACAATTTCCAGTAAGATCTGTAGGAGGCCGATGAGATGTCGGGAAAGACAGAGCTGAGACTAAGAGTTAGAGATGAAGTGAAAAAGTAAATATAATTAGGAGACATAATGTCTCATGCCTGGATGTGGCCGAAGAGGGAAGAAGATTTATGAGAAAGGCTCACTCACCATTGGCCACTGCCCAGAGCCTCTCTTCCTGGAACTGAAGCATCTGATAGGTGAAGCCCATGCCTTCCTGACCAATGATGTTCTTGCAGGGCACACGAACATCATCGAGGAATACTTCAGCTGTGTCTGATGACCACATGCCGATTTTATCAATCTTGCGGGCAACATGTACTCCTACAGAAGGAAGGAAAGGAAATAAGCGTCATTATGCATCTTGGCAAAGGCTCGCTAATAATAACAAATTCTGTTGATAGAACAGTTTAGAGAAATTCTGAAGAAAGTGTGTTTAAGAGTTCAGGCAAATGACGTAGGAATATCGCAGTAAATCACAGCACTGAAAAACAGAGAATCTTAAATTAGAAGGCTGTTTCTAGATGCACATGAATTCCACATGATGAATGCTGGGTTAATTTTCAGCTTTGTCCAAGTGAAAATAATCCAACAAATAACTAACTGATTCCTACCTGGCAGGTTCATGGGCAAACAAATGAGAGATTTGTTCCTGTGTGGCGGCCCGTCGCTGGTGTTGGCGAGGAGACACATCCAGTCAGCCTGCGTACCGTTGGTCGTCCACATCTTCCCCCCGTTGATCACATATTCATCCCCTTTCCTCACTGCCTTGGTCTTGATACCTGAATCGATGTGTGGCGGAGTGTGTAAATGGATGGAACAACAGAGAAAGTTGGCAAGATGAGCGTAAGGACAGAAAGTAAAATGAAAAAAATACAGTTTACACCTTTAAAGTGATAGTTTGGATTTTTTCAAGAGGGAGATACTTATGCATAGTCAGTGTTTTACCTACAGTAGATGGCTGTCGACACACCACCAGTTTGGGGAAGTAGAGAAGAGTACCAGCACGGAAGCTAAGCACTGAATTACTGTGGACAGGGTCAGCAACAAAAGGTATTTTAGCCACTAAAAAAGGTCCGCCTAAGCAAGAAATCAATATCAGATTAATTGCATGCTATATGTAGAATATTTTCACTGTTTCTGACAGGAAACTGCTGTTATACAAGTCAAATATTGCTGTCTAAACCAACCAAACTCCATAGCCAAAATCAGTAATTTTACCTCACAGAACACAGAAGCTGCTGGTCTACCACTGCCTCGGTCTGTTAGTTTGTCTGTTATTGTGTGACAACGTTTTTCACCAAAGACACACAAAAACACAAACAAACTAACAGATCGAGGCAGCGGCAGACCAGCAACTCCCATGTTCTGCGAGGTAAAATTAATGATTTTGCCAATGGAGTTTGGTTGGTTTGGAGAGAGCGATATCTGGCTTTTATGGTTTTCTGTCAGAAAGAGTTGTTTGACAACAAAGTAGAGCAGTAAAAATATCTAAATATAGTGTTCACTGAAAAGTGATATTTATTTGTTTTTAAGGTGGACCTTTGGTGGCTAAAATACCTTTTGTTGCTGACCCTGTTCACAGCAGCTCATTGCTTAGCTTTCCTGCTGGTGCTCCTCTGTAATTCTCCAAACAGAGGGTGTGTCAACCACCATCCACTGTGGGTAATACACTTACTAATCCACGCTGTCCCATTAAATCAGAAGTACTTAGTCTGAAGCTGATATATTACTCTAGATGTCAAGCATAAAACATTTAATCCAATGCACAAAGAAAATAGCCAAAAAGCAGTGAAATCTGATGACAGTGAACTTAGGCCCGTACACTGTATGTCACATTCAAAACGCCATCATTCTCTCGTGAGAGAATATCAGTGCCAAATCGTTTGCACAACAGTTGAGTTTCTGTCTCCTCAATCATTTTTGTAGCGCTAGTGGCCCCTCAGGAGCTACAAAGGAAATCACATGATAATAAATGACCAGATGATGAAGGAGAGACGTACTTGAGACATCAGAGCCGGCTCCGACTTCACTAACTCCGAGACAGGCCACTTTGTCCCCTGTGATGGAGGGAAGGAGGAACTCTTTCTTTAGCTCAGCTGTACCAAACCTGCAGACACACACACACACACACATATGAAGTTATTTTTTGACGAAAGGTTGTGTGAAACTCTTTTAACTGTACAGTCCAACTGTGGCAAGACAGAGCAGCAGATTGTGTGCTTAAAAAAAACATGTTTGAGGCAATCACAGTTCCAGTGGGGCAGAGGAGGGAGTCTTATCCTGCCCATGTTTTTGTTTTTTTTCTCTTTTACTTATAACTCATTGTGGGCTAGTGTAGATCCCCTAATTAAGCTCCAGAGACTCCCACTGTCTACTTCACTGACTTCTGTCTTGTGTCACCAGCAGCTGTTTCATAGCAGGAGGATATCACGCAATAAGCCAAGGCCCTATGTGGGTGAGACAAACAATTACCAAATATATTAATACACATACCCTCCAGGGAGTGTAACTTTGATAAAGGGATGTACAACAGACTGTATTTCCTTGTGTAACAATACTACGACGACTAAGATACAGAACTTGATGGCACGGTTTAAGAACGCCTGGACCATAAAAGATGTTATTTCACACTCACAGTGATCATATACTAGGGATGTCCCGATCACGTTTTTTGCCGCTGATTACAATTGTTGATCATCTATAAGCCATATTGGCCGATACAATCATTTTTTGATTTGCAGCAGCTGGTGTAACAGCATTCAGGTCGCTATTAAGCCAAACAGGACCAGTCATACCGAATGTTACCACAAGGTGATGCAGGTTACTCAACCGCATCCAAGTGCACCATAAGAGCCCATGATTGAAAGTGGAGTTGCAAGTTCCTGCAGAAGTGTCACAATAAAAGCCTTACTAAGACATGAAGGTTTTTTTGCACTGAAATGATAGAGGGCTTTTAATTTGAAACAGATACTGGGGGTGTTGAGTTTGTATCTGCAGTTTTAAGCAGCAACTTTCACAGGGCAATTGGGAGTGGATGCTAACAAACTGGCTGACTAACTACCTTGATAACATAACAAACAGATATGATAGGCATGAGTGAAATGATAGTTATCAGGGACAGGGATATATTAGAGTTATATTTAAAATGTTAAATGATGAGGTGTGTTTATTAACTTTCCAGTAACATAGGAAATAGTCTGTATGTCTACCTATTGTACCTGTTAACATCACTGTCTATGATAGACTAATGAAAATACAAAAAAATAAACACAAGCTAAGAAAGGATGGGTGAAAAAAGGAGACAGACATCATGGCAGAGCTGGGCTGAATAATGAAGAAAATGTCTGAAAATAAAGGTGCTTCTTTCATAGTGTGGACATGGTTTTGTGTTAGAAACTCATACATCAAACACAATATAATTATCTGCAGGCTTAACAGGGCGTCAGTTGTTGCCAGTGGCAGCAATATGAGCAACCTTTTTATCTCTCCAAAATGAAACACTTTCCTGCAGGACAAATATTTGAAAATGTACTCTAGCTCTGACACAAGTGGTTCTCATGGTGGTGTAAAAAGGGGAAAAACACAAAGGAGACACTGCTGCATGAGTCACTGACTAGTTTTTGTCCTTCTGATAAGAAAAGACTGTGACAGAGGGAGATCTGTGCCACAGGCAAAATGTACATTTACACAAAGACAAGTTGGCAACCAAAACTGTTGGGAGCTGAATAGTAAAAAAAAAACACTGGATTTATGTTATATTAAGCTGCAAACCTTTCAGTTAAGACAAATATCATCAGATGTATCCAAGAATCCAACATCCCTCATGCTCTGTCATGTGCCATGAAGTGTGTGGGATTGTACCTGGCCAGTGCTGGAGTAGCCATGTCAGACTGAACACCGATGGCCATGGGGACGCCTCCACAGCGGATGTGGCCCAGCTCCTCTGCCACCGCCATGCTGTAGCTGAAGTCAAGACCCAAGCCTCCATACTCTGCACAGGAAAAAACAACACACTCACACTCAGCTCACTCCTTAACTACTGCTGACAGTTATTAATTGAGAGTTAGAGGATGGCAGTTTGCTCTACATTTGGTGGATTCTTCTTTATAAATGATTTTTTTCCTAATTTTGGTACATTTGATAAGATACGAACTAGAGCTACAACGATTAATCGATTATTAATTAACTATTAAATGAATCACCAGCTAATATGATAATCGATTCATTGATCATTTCAGTAAATTTTAACTTCTCAAATGTGAACATTTCCTGGTTTCTTACCTTCTCTATGACAGTAAACTGAATCTTTAGGTTGTAAACAAAATATGACCCTTTTCTGACATTTTATGGATCAGAAAATCAACAATTAACAGATTAATCAAAAATGAAAATAATCGTTATTTGCACCCCTAATGTGGACCTTCCTCCAGGCTTCCTGGTGATCCAGGAAGAGATGGGAGTTTTTATTTATATTTTTTTCATTTAGCTCTCTTGTCATTTTGGATTTTACATATATATGACAACAGGGAATGTCAGCAGATATATCAATATCAGAAATTTTTTTACTCCCTAATATCCGTATCAGCATTGGCCCCAAAAATCCAGTATCAGCTGGGCTTTATTTACTATCATAAATAGCACAGAAAGGCACCAAATCCGTATATTCAAGAAGCTGAAACCAGCAAATGTCTGACAGTTTGCTTGAAAAATGACTGAAATTCATTTTCTTTTGAATTGATTACTCGACTAATTGTTGCAGCACTAACATACACCACAACTACATTACTCACCTTAGACTAGACTTGTACCCACCTTCCCTGTCTTCCCTCCATCTTTCCTGTTACCTGTGTCATAAAACCACTTCCTAGCATGTTTCTGCACACACACACACACACATATATACACAATGCACTGTGGCATTCGTACACACTACTCTGAACTGATCCACTGGCACCAGACCATTATGTGTAAAAAGCACTGCAGTGAGATCAGCAGCATGCTGCAGATAAGGGTCGCTGTTATCTCAGTGTCATCTCATCTGTTCGGCTTAGTATCTCAAACTTGATTCTGATCTCTTAAACAACCCATTTACTGAAAAAGTCAAAAAATTGATGTCTTTTTCCTCCATTCTGGCTATAGAGACATTTACAAAGACCTTAGGTCCTTAATGGAGTTGAATGGTGCATTACCATGTTTAAAACACCACTTTCTGCCAGTTATCCTCATAAAGACCCATCTCTTTTCTGTTCCTTTCTTTTACCTTTCATCATCAGTTACAGCATTTATTGTGAAATGAAGAGCATGGTTTTTATACTAATATACTTAATGCTAAAGGCCAATTTTCTTTCCGCTACTCATTGTATTAGCTAGCTAAGGTATTTGCTTTTATCAGGTTTCCTTTTCAGAAGCCTTAAGCATTTGTGGTAAAATAAATATTTATAGGCCTATAAATACACAGAATATTCTCAGAATGATTACTGTGTTTCACTTCTTATGTTACTGCACTATAAAAAACGGATGACAAATTAAAGGAAAACAATTAAGTTCAATGTCCGTGAATGTTCTCATTCGTCCAGGTCATTGTAAGCCAAGAAAAAGCTAAGTTCAATGATTTAAATTTATCACCTGTCTGTAAGTAGACTTAGTGTCCTATATAACCTGGCTGAGCCGATATAAATGATGGGCATTAGTGTATCATGAGCCTAATCAAAAATTCCCTACTACAGCTTACCCTTTTTGTGGCTCGAAAGTGCAGACTCTCCAACTGTGAGAATCTGCATGTTTCACACACTTTATCCAAAATCAAAACACTCTTCAAACCTCGGAAATACCCATGCAAACCCTGTTTTCTACTGCATTTCTCTTTCTTTCTCTTTTTCTTTCTCTCCATGTCTGTAGTAAACATACACACATCTAAATCCTTTCAAAATAAAACTATTTGAAAACGAAACAATATGAAAATGAATGGTCTGTCTGCAGAACTAAAAATTGGACATCATCATCTCATGCTGGTCCAACAAATGTAACCTGACAGATATTCATTTAGGACAAATCTCTTGATCTTAATGTCCAGTCAGCCAAAAGTAAAAAGACTGAGCATTTGTGAAATGCTCCGTGTGAGCACCGTTTTCCCATGACTAAATACAGTATGCCAGCCACTGTATGATGGATACCAGCAGTGACTGACAATGAATAATCATCAGTGAATTTATCATAAGGAGGCCTGCAACTCCGACAAAGTGGTTTAATATCACCTGTCAGACTGGTTATCGAATAATGGAAAGCGCTGTCTGGCAGACTGTCAGAGAGAGGGACGGGATGAAAAGAAAGAGGAGAATAAACGGGGACAGAGAAAGAGAGAGATATAGTGGGACAAGCAAACAAGGGAGCAGGGGAACCAAAAAAAGAGGAAACAGGTGCAGATGTGCAGCGATAAGTCGCTGAGCACTTGAAACCCTGCGGTGGATAATGTGGACAAAGGGAAGCGCTGAGGTTTATCCCACTTCAAGCTTAACAGCAGGCTGTCGGGCTGAGCAAGCAAGCAGAAGAAAAACAAACAAAAATCTGTCACAAATGTCAATCCTATGCACATATGTTTCTTCTGAACACCAGATGTTCCTCAGTGTAGGTTCTCATCGGGTGGAGCTCCATATGAGACACATATTGAAGACTGGGAGGAGGGAATTTAAAGGTGCAGCAGAAGCAGACACACTGACAATGTCAAAGGGAGTTACAAAGTTTTCCGTGCTATTCTCTTTATGTCCTGAAATGTTGTACAGTTACATCAATGGACAAAGGTGTAATTAGGGCTGTGTCGACAACTGCATTACCACTTTCATGAGATAGCTTACACAGTGTTGAGCTCATTACCTTCTTCACCACAAATTTTTTTGAAAGGTTGTTGAGATCAGCAAATGGATCTATTAATATATCGAAGGATCAGCACTGTCACACACAAGTTAGGAACACAGCTTCTGATTGGGTGACAGGCTCAACCCAAGGCATCATGGGATTGACGGGGCAGCTAACAACGTGCAACAACAACAACAACAACAACTGTTTCCAAGATGGAAAAATGATCACAGAAGACGTACAGTGTTGAATTTATCATTATTCATTCATCTCCAAAAGACACTGCAGGTCACGGCTGGATTACAAAGCGCCTCAAAAGGGCATGATCGCACTGGACCCAACAATTTAAAGGTACAATGCTAGCTTTGGCGTTAGCATAACATTAGCCTTTTCTGCTCAGCTTGCTTCGGGGCTAACACCCATAACTTTTCCAGCAGTTGAGTAACAACAGACATGACTTGATCTCGAGAAGTTGCAGCGTTCATTAACTGACACACTCTAACCTGTACTGTACATTTACAGCCAGGAGGACAGATTACTGCTCCAGTCCGTCACTTGTCTGCTGCTCACTCTCCCTCACCTGCACACTGCATACACTTAAGCACTTCCCTAGTTCTTAAACAAGCTATGCTTCAGCTATGACAGTACACTTCAATAAAGTTTTAAAAAAAAGTAGAAAGAAAGAAAAATCCATACTGTGACGTGACAACCAGAGGTGTAAACACACTATTATTCATCCTCCAAATGCATGCATCATCATCACAGTGTAATGGACTATAGAATTTGGAAAGTCACTGTGTTACTAATGTTTTAAATAAATAACAAAACAGTCATTGTAATACATTCATCAAAGTATTACTTAAGTAAAAATTATGAGAGAGGAAATAGCCTGAACACACAAGTCTCTCCTAGAGGTGAGTCATCTAAGCATAAGTATCAAAAAATATTCAGTTTTAAAGGGAAAACTGTGCAGGCTGCCAGGTTTTATCTGCCAGGCAGGAGACAAGAGGCCATTGCCACGGCGTGAAGTGCAGATATTTCTCTGTCACAGCAGAGGAAAAAAGGCAGGGAGCCAGGGGTCATCCCTGTCTTCTCCCTGAACGTGGCTGCCTGGAGAAAACTTCCTGTTCTCATGTTTTGAAAGGTAATACTGCCTTCCCCTCTACATGGTGAGAGAGTGAAAAAAAAAAAGTGTTGAGTTTTCTCGTCAGTGAATAAAATAACGGGACATGTTGCATGGCACCAAAGGATGTAAACAGGGGCATTAACTTCATGGCCAGGTCCGGACATACGCCCATTTAAGGTTTAAACCTCGTCATAAATCTGTCAAGGCCACTCCCAGGGCTCTGTTTTCCTGGATTTTAAGTCATCGATGCCTACAGAGGAACATTATCATTAAAATCCTAGAAACAGGAATTAAAATAGGTCTGAATCACATTTTTGAATTCACTGGTCCAGCCACATGTCAGACTTGCTTCATTTATTTATTCTTCCAGTTGTTTTAGGGGCATTATTTGCCTTCATTAGATAGCGACAGAAGAGAGAGAGAGAGAGAATGATGTGCAACAGGTCCTCTGCCGGAATCAAACCAGGCATGCTGCAGTCAGGGCCGGTATCTTAACCCCTATCTGTACCAAACAAAGATGTTTTCTGTGTAGACCAGGATATCTCTCTCAAATGGTATTTTGCCTTTAACAAATATTGCACCTCCTTTGAAAATTGCAGTAGGCCAGATTGTAGTATCAGTAAAATTTAGATTAACTGTTCGGCCTTATTGTGTAAGAATTGGTGGCATCTAGTGGGAAGGTTGTAGACTGCAACCAACTGAATACCACTCGCCTCACTTTTCTCTTCCAAGCGAGGAGGAGAACCTATGATGGCGGTTCAACATGGTGGCCTCTGTGGAAGACGACCCGCATCCTCTATACATAGAAACGGCTCATTTCAAGGTAATGAAAACACAACTATTCTTATTTTCAGGTGATTATACAATATTTATAAATACTACATCCCATTTCTGCCATATACTGCCAATAGATTCCCCTAAATTTTACACATGGTATCTTTAAATGTTTCCTGAGAAAATTAAAGCAAAACATGAACTAGTTTAGTCTTGCATTAATTAAGCATTTTAGGGCTACTTTCCATTAAACAATTAATATTCCATGAATAAAATACAAGGTAAGATAATTTGACTAAATCCACATGTATCCCTTCAGTTAGAAGTTTCTATAATTTAGTGTCTGTAACTTAAAACAAGACCATCACCTCTCTCATTCCACCTGATGAATCATTTCTCCATTAAACAGACTCCTAAATCCCTATTCCCACTCCTGTAATCTGAGCCTCTAAATCAATTAACCCAGCACAGAATTCTTTGAGAGTCTGTTTCTTTAGTCAGCAGTTCAGCAAAGGGACATGTTTAGTTGTAGTTACTCCATCTGCACACTTTCCTAAAGTAGTGTTGCAAGTTCTGTGCATTTTCCTTTAGCCAGCAGTTGAAAACCAACCACTTGTTTATTGATTAATCATTGATAATTAATATAATGAGGCACAATTACTACCATTTCTAGACTACTGATTGACTGTTAATACATTTTTAAATGGTTGAATTCTTAATGGCAATTATTTGATTAATGATTAATCATCAATATCCCTATCCTGAAGACATATCATTGCAACTTTTGTTGTTCCTAATATTATCAGCAAAGCCAAGTCAAATGCAGCAATAATTCCACAGTTTGATAACTTTTTTGTTTTCTGATTGTTTTTTTGAATACAGTACAATTTTTACTTAACATGTCACAATGTTTTTGTTTTTTTTAGAAAAGCCTTTACATTTTAAGTTTTAAAGACTATAATTAGTGACTATATATTGTACTGCAGGGACGTGAGTTCAGTTTAAATTGCATACTCAACATGTCAAATCAACACCCTGACGGCTGTTTCTGAATTACAGGGTAAACTTGGCCTTCTTTTTCAGAATTGTTTTACAAATGATATCTCTTATGGATGTTTCTTGAGCTGTACATGATAGCAGGTAATCTGCCACGTGATAATACAGATTGTCTCCTCTCTAATCCTGTCAACTAATGCTTGAGGCTTGTGTACTCAGCACATTTTAATTCCCTCGCCCTCCCTCTTCTTTGACCTATAGACCCGCTGTGAAATCTTCTTCACAGAGCTCAGTGTCCAACATTACTGCTACCAGATTTGTTCTTTCCAGCATCAAATGTCAGAACTTTACGTTGTCACGGAAAGATTAAACACAGAAAAACTGTCCAACTTAAGACCTCTGCTGCCTGATTGTCAAACACTTCCCACAAATCTTCTTAAATATTCAGAATGAATTACACATCACAACCACAACTATTCATGTGGTCCTGTGTTGCACAGAACTTCTCCCGCTCTTTCCTCCTCCCCAGCAGTGGCGCAGCTGCATACACATCTGGAAATGGGTCATACTGTAGCAGACAGCTGTTGTGGGATGTTACTGTGACACCAGCACCCATCATCACAGTGGGAACGTTTCTAAACCAGACTGACTGTAATGTATGGCTGTCAGACAGAAAGAAAATGAACGGAAAGTGAATTCAGCTGTGAAGAAGACATGCCAAGTGCAGCTTGAAGCGGTGACGGTCAAATTGCACACACAGTGAAGGATTCCTCACTTTCTGGTCTGCTGTGGGACGCATTTTGATTAGGGGGTGTAAATCACAATCGCAATACGTGTTTGGTTCAATTCGGTTCAGGGGTCTGTGATTCATATCAGACAGAATCATTACGTACATTTAACACGTTCAGTTATATTTATGTAAACTCCCAAAAAGCAACTAAATTATGATTTTGCAATTATATGACTGAACTCTTCCAGACATGTGTGACACAGACATGCCATGAGAATTTCAAAATAATGATGTATCTTAAAGATGATGATATAGATCCATATTTTCACTTTGAATTCATCACATTAGATTGTTGAACAATGAATTAATATGCCAGATCAATGTATCGTTACGCTCCATCTCTCTCATGTGCATTCATTACTTTAAAAATTGTATCCTTAAAAGCAATATTTCTGTTGTGCCAAGGCCTTTTCAAATCACAGACATGCTGCAGTTTATGATGGGAGTTTTTGCAATGCGAACAGAAACCGCACATCCCAAAAACATATATCATGTCTACATTATAGACTGAGGCACAGGTGATTGATCGTCTGTCATATTTGTATGGATTACTTACAAACTTAAATTCCCACGGGTACAAATGGACTACAGTCTGTGCCAAATACCATCAAAATACTTTCAGGACCACTGTTATGTAATAGATATATATTCCACAAACACAAGCCAAACATCTTTGGGTTTTTAACTGTTTTTATGCTCTTGATTTGTCCATTTGAGGCATCCAGGTTAATGTAAAAAAGCAGGGTAAAAGGTGAGGTTTTAGTAGTTTGTTCACAAAAAAATTCGAAACAAAGTTGTTAAATTAACTTTTTTCATATTAATTTGTTAGAATTAACATCGTCAGTGAGACTAAGTCAGAAAGATGCACCGAGTTTGGCACCTTCATGTCACGGTTATTATCATTTCCCGGCAGGCTTATTATCTTTTTAGATCCTTTCACAGAAAACATGCCTCCTCCAAAATAAAAAGGCTTCTGGGGCTTTAATTCAAACAGACCTTTTTCCCCCTATTGCTCCACTCCAGATAATGCACAAAAACCCACTAGATTAATTAAACCCTCATCATTTTTCACGAGGAGTTGTCTCTCATTTAAAACACAAAACCATTCACATTGAGGCAATCCTAAATTAGTTTTAAGAGTCACAGGAGCTGGAACTTATCCCAGCATGCACTGTTAGTAAATTACAGATTGAACAAAGATACAGGTGTACAAAGAAACAGCAACTTTCATTCCTATGAGGCAATTTCATGACAAACTCCACACCAACAGGATTAGAGAACTGTATCTTGAGAGACCGCTGTCATGAGACACTAATCACCAAGCTACTCTATCCAAATTATTGGTGCCAAAAGTGTGTTTATGAATATGAATGTTGGTTTTTGAATACTAATCTATGAGGTTAGCAATCTAAAACTCTTACCAACAGGTTTGTTGACTCCTAGAAAGCCGGCACTTCCTAAGATTTTGAAGACTTTATGGGCTGGAAACTTCCCTTCTGCCTCCCACTGATCCACATAGGGGTTGATTTCCTGGTCGATGATCTATAATGCAAAAACAACAGGGGAGATATGATATGTTTGTGCATTCTTCTAATAGTGTACATGTAATCATCTTGAACTTTTTTTCTTGTGAATTTCAAGCATAAATGTGCATATGTTTGCATGTTTCTGTGCAAATATGCACAGAATTTCTTTGCTATTTTAAACCTTAATATGATTCTTATGACAAATGATAGTCCTGCTATTCCATCTCCTGTCTCATAGCAAACACCACAAGGATGATACACTGAGTGGGGGAAAAAAAGAGATTGTTACGCATACATGAGTTTCCTGCTGTGTGGTGCACATCTCGATTTAAGTCTATGTAATCTATCTCTCACAGACAGCAAGATAAGGTATTACATATCAATGAATAGAAAGCAGGCTGGAAAAATGTAACACAGGGTGAATACAGTGACAGTAAGCATTGCATGGTATATCCTATATGTGCACGTTATCAGTCCCCCACTGATATCCAAGACTTGGCTAGTGACATGCAATAAGACAAGCTGCAGGCTCATAAAACAATGACACGGGTTTGGACCCAACCCTTGTATGTGTTATTTTAGAACAGAAAAAATGTGCTAAAAACAAAACCTTCACAGAATTCAGTGACCATGTTGGTAACATGGTTATTGAACAGGCCTTAGCATCTGGGAATTTTATTTTCAGGGGAAGATTTTTAAGGTGTTTTTAGACAACAGGGTTAGGGTTAAACACTTAGACTGGGTTGCACCAACAAAGATTACACTAACCTAAGATTAATTCTAATCAGAGTTAAGCAAAACTAGGTTTACAATGAGTTAATCCAGATCTAAAATTTAGCAGAGCTCTGTAGCACAATACAAGAGTTTAATCAATATGAATGACCTAAATTAAAATTAATAGATAATAAATATGTATGCTATCGGGCCCTAGTAATAGCCTAAAAAAGAAAGGGGAGAGCTGCTGAGCTTAGATATGTCTCCCTAACAAAAAGTTAGCCCACACTGTTTGCTAGCTAGCTAAAAAGTTAAAGCATTACATTGGTTGGTCGCTACTTAGAATGTCAACAAAATGTTACAGTCAGCTAGCTAGCTGAAAAGTAAATTAGCCTAGCAAGCCTACTCATGATGGCTCAGCAGAGAAGGTCTAAGTTCTCCTCTTTCAAGAAAAAACTTATTGGCCAAATTAATAAAGCGATATGGCCAAATAACAAGAGATTTAAAAATGGACAACAGTACAATAAGGAATAAATATTACTCTAGGTGTAGAGTAACAAGTACACTGAGGTTTAAAGAGATGTTCAAATTTAATCTTTCATAATTTTAAGCAAGTTTAAAAGTTTGGTGTGACATCATTTACAGTTAAACCATAATTTAATCATGGTTTACAATTTAATCCTTGTTGGTGCAACCCAGCCATAAGTCAGGGTTAAGGTTAAATCTACATTAAGTCAGCAACTGACTTAATGTACTTGTAAGGCCCTATGAAACCCGTGTCATGGCTTTTTTAAATGCTCAATTACACGAGCCTTGATTATGTTATTGGACAAACTATAGGGACCCACATTAATGCTGCCATCAGTCTGTCGCTGGCCTATGCTGGGCTGCCATCAAGAAAGAAACTCGCCAGCAGACCTAACAACTGTGGTGGGGGAAACCCTGTGTCCAATACAACTTAAAGTGCAAATTACACTGAGGGTTTTGCGTTTTTGAGGGATGATACTGATACTTCTATGAAGCTGTTGGTAACCAATATTGTGCTGATATCTTTCCATTCAACCATTTGAATGCCAATATTTTAATGACTTTGTGTTTCCTCCACCATTTTATCCTTGGCAGGATTAGAAAAACCTCTGAAGTAACATTTAGCACAGCGTGCGAAAATAAAGCTCGGTACTGAAACCCATACTAATGGCATTCCTTCTGGGTTAGCAGCCGATCCATCTATTCAGCCACAAAGCCCAGGATATACAACTGCCTAAGAATGAAGGATGACTATATTATATGTTTTAAGAGTGGAGCAAAAATCAGTGCAGCTGTGGTTAAGGAATAACTTTCACTGTATAAGAGGTGGATTAGCTCTCTGACACGGTATCTGATTTTAATAATAGGCTTATATTATACATCTACAGCTTTGAGCTAATTTTTAGCAGAACAAAATAAAAATAATGTATTCATAAAGGGAGGAACAAATGGATTTTGGTAATCTCGTCATTAAATTTTACATAATATTCTTCAACAGTGAGATCAGGTCTTGTTTTGTCTCTTGAATCCAAACTCAAGCAGCATTGTGCTTTATCAGTGTACATCACTACTGCCTGTTTTGTGAGCAACGGCCAAAATGTCTGCAGGGACTAAAGAGTGGGATGCAACTTGGCTTTACAATAGACTTGAGTGAACCTATGTGCTGTGACTCATTTTGAACACCTGGAAGTTGTCCACAGCTGGAGAAGCACTTATGAATGACCAACCTATTGAGGTACTCATACCACGGTGCTATTTTTGCTGTGGACTCAAGCTGCTTCACAGAAAATAGGCACCTAGAATGTGGGTTACAGTCCATGTGGTATTTTGTCGTCACTTTTTTTTAACACAGCAAGCTTTGTCAACAGGAAGTTTCAAAGGACGCCAACAATCTTTCCTGGAAAATAATGTTGGTATTAAGTGCTGTTTCTGCCATTTAAAGCAAATCAATTAAGAAATAAATATATAAATAAATAAACATTTATGGACTGTGACTTTCCTTGTCTGTTTCTTATTGAACGCTTTTCAAATTAAAATGTCCTCCAACAAATGGGTCTGCACTTGTCAACCAAAACATTATAAATTATAAAGTTTGCTATTGGTGTTACTGACTTTAATGCATAAACATCTTAATGGACCATGGTTTGAACAGACCCGTGACAATCTGCTCTATAAATGGGTTTTCTACTCAGTACAATATTCTTTAAATGGTGGGTAAAGCCAATGAAAAGTAATGATTAAAATAAAAGAGGTATTTATTGGAAATAGGAAACATAGAATCCAAGCCTAAGCTCCTCATGAAAGGAGTTAAATGACCCATGTGCAATAATGTGGATTGTAGAAAACAGACCAGATTTGATTATTCTTTCATGTAGCTTTGGTTAAATCTCTGTTTTAGAGTGAAAAGTACAACCAGCAAAGAGCAAGACTAGGGCTGTGTTTCACCGTTCAAATAATAAAAACAAAGTACTGAGGAACTCACAGTTTTTGTCCAGGATTGCAAAAAGTGATGCACACTCATTTTCTGCTTCCAAAACACACACAAACCAAAACCAGACAACCACTTAACCTGCCAAGAAAAACGCACTGCCTGAGAAACATCTGAATGCAAGGCAGACAGAAAACATGGTCATCATGTCTTTACCATTCAAAACAGAAAGCAGACACTACTTTCAACAGATACATGAGCCACCTGCCTGGGCCTAAATCTGTGAAAGTAACTTAACCTATATAACATCTAACACAAGAACGTGCAGTAAAAAGACTGGTCCCCTTTAACCTGCGCTAGAATCATCCATGTTCAAAGTTCAAATCCTGTGGAGGGAAAAGGAGGGACGCTTAGCTGCTGGGGAGCAGAGAGGTCATCAGGGAGTGATCCTACATCTCTTCACAAAGGTTATTGTGGACTATTTGTGTTGCATACCAGAACAATTTCACATCACCAAACAGTCAAGCAGTGAGACAGGGTCAAGAACATTGCTTTATCAGGTCTTACAAAATGCCCAGTCTGGATTGTCTTGTGCTTTTCCTCTCTGGCACCCAGGATGCTCTGGAAAACTACAAAAAGACTGGGCTTCTCTGGCCAACCTAAATGGTTAGGGTAAAGTCGAGCTGAAATAAAAAAAAAATGTTTAAAAAAACATTTTTCATTTTAGATCACATCTTCACCAAAATACTGTGGTCACGGGACCAATAGAGGTTACCATCCAGTTATTTTATGTATAAACCTTTTCAATGGTGAATATGAGGTAATTGACTAGGTCACAGTATAAATCAATACGATGATATAACAGCAGATGT
Organism: Lutjanus campechanus; assembly: GCA_027495735.1. Taxonomy (NCBI): domain Eukaryota; kingdom Metazoa; phylum Chordata; class Actinopteri; order Lutjaniformes; family Lutjanidae; genus Lutjanus; species Lutjanus campechanus. The sequence continues at coordinate 28,544 of JAJHUR010130496.1, read as the reverse complement.
ACTGTGATATTAATTATTAGATACAGCCATACTGACAATAAACTGTAACATTACCATGCAAGTGTGACACGCAGTACAGTCTACAACACGACAGTCAGTTATGCCATGTTTCCACTGCATGGTACAACTCAGCTGAGCTCAAAGCACTTCTGGTACCAAGTACTTTTCTCAATTTCATTTTCCTCTGCAAATAGTGACCCCTAAATGTAGGTGAGATTCCTTAGATCACGTGTCAAACTCAAGGCCCGCAGGCCAAATCCAGCCCACCAGTTAATTTTATGTGGCCCGTGAGAAGTTGCAAAAAATATAATTTGCATCATACTAGCCTAAACTGCATTTAGTAGCTAGAAGCATCTCATTAGGACGCGCATATGTTTTGTTTTTGCCATCAAGGAGCTGCCACTGTAAATCCCCCGTTTTCTCCCTCCTGTCTCTGTCTGCACCGCTCTTACTGGACGCCTGCTGCCGCGCTCACACAAAACAAGCGCTCCCTCCTCCCTCTGTGTCTCCTCGTCATTTCATCAGAACAGGCCGCGATGAAAACAGCGACAGAAGTAACATTGTTTCGCGTCGCACCACCAAACTTTCATAATGTGCAAATGTAGAACAAGTTGGGAGTTTTTTAAGAAAGCTGAGACATACTGCTGCAAATCTTAAATGTAAAACGTGTCTGACAGCAGAGAACAGAGACACGAGTCTGACCCACAGAAACGTCATGTGACTGTGAGAGCAGGAAAAACAGAGCATCACTGTTCCTCCACAGTGATCAGAACTGCAGCACTCTTCATATGAAACAGAGCAGCTGTTCATCTTACTGCAAAAATACTACCCATCCATCCATACATACATACAAAACTGTTGCACACTTGAATGTCTACTGGCCATGATTTTTTCCTAGATTTTTGCTATTGGAGCTTATTATAATTGTTATAAAAATCAATATTAATCAAATGCAGAGGCAATTATGTGATATAGATACAGCTGTATTGTCTTACATTTACAACTGGCCCTTTGAGGGCAAACCTAACGCTGATGTGGCCCAAGATGAATTTGAGTTCGACACCCCCACCTTAGATGATCGTCATAGAGACACTGGTTGAAACTGAAATGACATAATTTTCAATGCAACCCAAACACACAGCAACAATGGAGGATATCCTTTTGAGATCATTTCTGCATTTTGTCAACTGACCATGGTATTGTGTTGCAGGCTGCCATTTTTTCAAAGCTGGGTCGAGTGAATTTAAAAAATTGCGGTCGCAATTTGTGGTTGGTATGCAGGATGTTCGTGTCGCGCAAGTGAGAGTTCCCTATCAATTCTCTGACCAATCAGTGGCCTGCAGTGCTTTCACTCCACCAGCTTGCTCGGAACCTGAAGTGATACCAAAAAAGTACCAGGTACTATCCAAATTTTTGACGATGAAAAAACAAAAAAAAAGAGTGAGTTGATTCAAGTCACACCAGGCCATGCAGAGAAAACAAAGTATTAGAAAAAGAACCAGGACTCAAACTTGTATATTAAATCATATGACCACAGCCATATACTTGCACGTGGTTAGCACTGGAACCGGAAAGCAGTAAACAACTAAACTTCAGAATCACTTTTTGATGATATACACTGATCATTTGTACCACCTCGACTTTAGATGCAGTGACAAAAACTGCATCTTAAATAGCTGGCGACACCAGAAGCCAACTAATTCTGAAAATCACCCCATGCCAAAGAGGGGCCTGCTGATGTTTCATTCTCGTCAAAGACTGGTAAGAAGACAAGAAAAAACAAGGCAAGGATGAAAGTTATATTAAAAGCCTTTATGTACTTGATTTGAAACACCAATCAATTTTGCAGGATGGAAATATTAAAAGGTAATTTGTTAGTCATAATACATAACTGGCCAACAGTGTTGCTCTGAAACCGCCAACAATGGCTTTGTAGTGTGTGTGGGGGAATCCCAGTCTGAATCCTTGGGAGCCTCTTCCTAGAAGAAGGGAAATCTCTTTTGGCTTATTGTCCTCATTAATGACCTTCCAGCTGACACACCAGCCTTGGACGGGTTGATGGTTTGTTCATGAGGGAGACTATGGAATGACTAATTTCTTAGCATGGGAAGTAGTTTGTCTCTTCTACAAATGAGCACTTCAATACCACACATAATGAAACACAGACAGCTACACTGACAACAGTCCAACATACACCCTCTCCACCCACTAACAGAAAACTTGTAGTGGAAACATTGGCACTCTTTAGCAACGTCTGACCCTGAACAGTCACTGAAGGATTTCCTATAACCCCACTTGTATACCACCTATAAACACACACAATCCTACAGTGAATTCTTTTAATAAACCACGCTGCCTCAAGTTCCCTTTCCTGCATTGCTAACATATTGTTCTGCATTTCCTTTTCACATTTTCATCCTTCCCATTATTCCCAGTGCTGGTTTATTTTCAACCTCCTGGCATCCTTTTGAAGGTTTAGTCACACAACAAGCTTCCCTCCATTTACCGCAACATCTTTGCTCCCTGCCTTAAATTAGGAACTTGATGTTATTTTTTGCAGGCTCTGTCTCCAATGTCTGTCTAGTAATATACATTTAAAATGAGTCAGGCTAATCAGACTAGTTGGTGACTAATGCTTGCTTTGTTTTTTTCAAACCCGTAATTTGCAGCTACAGACAAAAGCTTTTCACGTACGAAATCATTAGAAAAAGTCCAAGCAGACGGAGATTAAAGCTACAATATGTAACATTTCCACATTAAAATGTCTAAAAGCGCTATAGGTCATGCATTTTGAATTAGCTTATGTCAGCTATTTCCATGAACTTCACATAACATATAATTAAACTGTTTGAAACCCACCATTTCTCAAACAAAGAGCAAATAGTTGGTCAGAGTAAACAGTCCATATTGTCTTTCTTCCAAGTCTTTTTAGACAATATTAGCAAACTAGTCTTAACAAGTTCAAATTAAACATCCTTTCCAATTTTGCTCATCTGTAACCTAGAATATTTCAGGGCTTTATTGAGCAATTTCATGGAAAACTGACATTTAAATCACCATACTGGTAGTAGGTACTGCCCAAAAGAAAATGGGACTCACTTTCCACTATTCCCATATCACACAGTCTGTTCTCCTCCTGGACATGTTTGAATCTGCCAAAAGCAATGGCCAGAGGAAGAATACCAGATCTCAAGAGTGCAACTAAATATCTTTGGCTTTTAAGATAAGGGGGATGTAACATACGATTTAGGGCCAAATATTTATGTGATACGAACAAACATTGTATCTGCTTTGGCTAAACTACACTGGCTTGCCCCACTGGCTCCATAGGCAGTTTCATGTGAATGCCATGGCCGTCTCAGTTGTCCAGCCACCATCAATGTTTATCTAGTTTCACTACTGCTACAAATAACCACCAATTAGCAAATCCTCTGGTATCACAAACTTGAACTACATCCACACATGAATTACATCCACTCATCTGTCTTAACAAGAATAAAATGGTTTTCAAATGAAGCTGATTGCAGTACGAGTGCCAACAAGTCGACAGGGTCATCACACACTCAAAAACATCCTCCAGAGTTGAACCCTGTGCTGTGCTGTTTTCTTAATCCCGCTCCCACTGAATTCCTGACGATTATTAACCACATTTTTTTTCCCCCCAGGATGACGAAGTCAAGTGACGCTGTTCCTCCAATAAACATTCTAGATGTTAATGCAATGAACAAAAAAACCCCTAACCTTCCTTGGGTATGACATCAAGACCATCACTGGTAGAACAATGTTTGGTGCTTATTCATTATTCATGACTTGACTTTGCCATCCCCGCAAAGAAGAAATTGCATACCGCCAACTCCCATAATGTGTGTGATCCAGACTGGGGCTATGTATTGGCAAGAATCTGGCAATACACATCACATCACATGGGTCACAATTCAATAAGCTGCAATACTGGAAGCAAGGTGATATATTGCTATCTTTTCATTTAATTTTAGGAAAACTATCATAATACAAGGTTGTATAATAATAGTATAAAGAAAACCACTATATTCATAAAATATGATTTAAAAAGTTCACTTCTTTATGCAGTCAAACAGTGAAGACAGATGGATAACAACACTGCTATCTAGCGATCCACTGCTGCTAATTTTTGCATGTATCATGATATCACATGATACTCTCAGTCCAAGAGCGCAGATGCTGCACTAATTGGCAGGAGGAGGACTGACATTGATCAAGTGCAGTGTGGGAGTGTAGAATTAGTTCCTAAAAACACACAAGCCCTAAACTGTGTTTGCTGTTGTAACCAGTACAGCATCAGCAAATCTGGAACTCTGCCTTGCAAACCTTATTCAACAGTAACCTAGAGTAACAGCAAACAAATGTAGGCTTGCATAGTCATTTGTGGACACAGACGGATACAGTAACATCCTTTCCAACAGTAGTAGCAACGTTGATCTTAAAAATGGTGATTTGTTTGTTTCTTATTGGTACACAGACACAGAGCAGTGCCTCCAGGCATCAATACAGTTCAGTGGCCGTGCCTAAAAGGGAACCCCAGATCCACGAAAGCTCTCGTGAGAGTGATCGTTTTAACCCCAATCGTGATATTTTCCTAACATAACCAAATATTTCTGTTGTTCCTTAATGTATCAGATCGTAACCACACCGTCACATTATAAATAAAAAGTAGTCGAACGTGCACAATTCAAACAAAAACGGGTACAAATCTCGCGAGAGTCGCAATCAGTGGTTCCCTTCTACATAAGACCAAGTTCAGTTGAGGGTAATTATATAACAGCTAGCGTTTGCATAGTGACCTCTCACCCACTTTTATTATACTGTCCCTCCGCTGCTTTTGACACGTACAATAAGCAAAATAATTGCCGTTTTCCAGCAACACAAATGTGTATTAAAATATCCAAGTGTCAGCATATAAACAAAGTAAAATCTAGCCTTGTTTTCATGGTAACAACAAGGCTTGCTAGGATGCTAGCAATCCTGCATACCTTTTTGAGGGATTCCTTTAATGCAAAGTGCTCTTGTGTGTAGATTAAATGATCACCCGTGGTCTCTGGGGCACTGGACGAGACGGACTTAGATGACACATTTTCAGACAACGACCGGACGGCATTACATGAGGTGAATTTGTAGAAATTGCGACTGTTGACAAGCAGGTTTAAACGCAGACCTCCGCGCAGCGCCATATCTATGGATTTGTTTGAGTGCGCATGCGCATGCTGTGACTGACACTGTAACCCAGTCGGAGAAAAAGCACCTATAGTTTCTTTTGAGATGAAACATTAACCCCAGTGGAATGCTAAAATGTCAGTAATGTTTGGCTTACAGTCGGGTTCAGTCATGTGAAATACCACCTTTACATAAATAGAAAAGGTAGTTTTCAAAACAGCTTTCACCACTTTCAGAGGGCTATCACAGCATCCCAGCATTATTATTTCACTGTTGTTTGTATGATGGACTGATGATGAAAACATATTTATTATTTTGTTATGTTTCTGTGTTTTTTCTGTCTCTATTTCTTTTTCCTATTTTTTCTGTATATTATAGTTGTTATATATTGTGGTGGCACAGTCACGGACACACATTTTTACATAGGCATACTTCTTTTTTGTTACATTTATATTATGTTGTTGTAGTATAATGTATATAGTTCAATTTCCTCATAATTTCTTTCTATACATATCTATTTATTTCTGTTATAGGGACTATCATGGTCTAATTTTCCCCTCAGGGATCAAAAAATATTTCTCATTCTCATTAAAGCTGTGGTTCCCAACCTAAGGGTCAGTACCCTTCAAGGGGTCACAAGATAAATCTGTCCTCTACCAAAAATTATGTATTTGTTTTCTTTTTCAATTATTTGCTACTTTATTGTGAAATACTGGATAATTTTACCTTTTCAGCCCTCTAAAAATAGATGAATTCATTGAATGAATCATTGTTCAATGAAGCAATCTGCGAATGGAAATTCACTCCTGAGTGGAAGTCCTGACACATGCAGTGTGTGACAAGGGGTCATACATGGACAAGCTTCACTTTAAACGGATAGCTCATATTATTTCATAATATTTAGAATATTTACACAGCTTTACTTTGCCATCAGACAGCCTTTTCTGATGGGAAACCTCCATTATATAAGCTAAATGTTGTTTTCTCTAAACCAACTAAGCTCCTTAAGGAGAAACAGTAATTTTACCTGGCAGAACACAGGAGTTGCTGGACTACCACTGACTCAGTTGGTTAGTTTGTTTGTGTTATTGTGTGTGACTTCATTTTAAAAGGTTAGTTTAGATTCACCGTAATGTCCAAATCCAAACTATATTTTTAAGGGGCCTTAAGATTTGCATGTTTTAGCCCATTTACAACATTTAATGTAATTTTCTTCTATTCCAGGCATCTAATGCATTATATTAATTTCCATATGATATATTCATAGCCTAGATAGTCTCCTACTTGATTTTCAAAAATATATGAATGACAATAAATGGTTGCCTGAAACAGGAATAATACATCAAAACAAATGTAAAGCTCTACACAAAAGAGCAGAAAAGGAGCTCAAACACATTCTGATCCTTTGAGTCTTCTCCATGATGTATGCCACAAAATGTTAATGATCTCATAAAAATGTATGAGAGAAAGTTGGGCAAACTCTAAATGTATGCAAAATGAGTTACTGTATGAAGATGTATCTGTTTCTCTCCCCTGCCATGAAACCTTCCCACAGCACAGTGAAAGATGGAGACAGGCTGAGTTATAAACAAGCACATTTAATGACAGTTGCTTCTGTGTATGAAACCACACATGATGGGCCCATTTGCTCAGACTAGACACCACATGAGAGAGAAGCATTATGTAACCATTGCCAGACAAAAGTCTTATTTATTGCATCATTTTAAAAAGTAAAATTATAAGGCTACAAATCTGACCAGAAGATGGGGAATCATTTACATGGGAGCTTGTGAAGTTTTACAAATTCTTTCTTTATTTTGTCCTTCTAGTCTTCTCAGTCTGCAAATCCGTTTTATGAGGGGAGGGGGAGTGTCCTTGGGTGCTAATCTGAGATATGAAAAGCTCCTCAGGTCCCGCCTAGCAGATGACACAGCCACCTTTCTCCTTGAAGGGGTTCTTCTCCTCTGGAATGCCTTTGACGAGGATGTCCTCCTCCACTCCAGCCTGAATGTAATCCTTGATTTCCTCGCAGCATTTAGATGTCTAAAGTGATCAGGCAAAAAGGTGTTGAGACAGTCTTATCCGGCAATTTATTTCACTTTTAAATGCCATTCCCGGTAGATTTAATTGCACTTTGTATAATTACACTCAAACAGATTGACAAATTGCATGTCACCGATAAAAGTCTGGAAAGCTAATTTATTCACTGGTATCTTTGAAAACTACAAAGGCAATGACATATTCATCGCATCAGGGTGCAAAAACAACTTACCAACCACCTCTCAAGTTTCACTTCAGTTTTAAGTTGGGTTACTTCCATTACAGCCCTGTCCTTGTCTGTCAGGTCCTCTACGTTTATGACCGGCATTCTCTGTCAAAAAAGGGAACATTCAGCATTTTTTGCAAAATGTTTACTGCCATATGACAGAATATGACAGTCAGCTGATGTACAGCTGACACGCTCCCAGTTAGGAGAAGCAGAGAGGAGTACCAGCACAGAGGCTAAGAGCTGTACTGCTGAGTCAGAAGTGTATTTCAGCCACTTTACAAAGGTCCTCCCAAAAATATCGATATCAGTTACTATATTTAGAATATTTTCACCCCTTTACTTTGCCACCAGACAGCCTCCTCTGACAGGAAACTGCACTTATATAACCCAAATATTGCTCTTTCCAAACCAACCAAAGTCCATAGGCAAACTTTGTAATTTTACCTTGCAGAACAAGGGAGTTACCGGAGCACCACTGCCTCTGTCTGTAAGTTTGTTTGTGTTATTGTGTGACTTAAGAGGATCTAAACTATCCTATTAAAACCCAAAGTCACTCAATAACACAAACAAACTAACCGATCAAGGCAGCAGTCGACCAGAAACTTCCATGTTCTACGAGGTAAAATTACTGATTTCACCAATGAAGTTTGGTTTGTTTGGTCAGTGTAATATTTGGCTTATACAACAACTGTTTCCTTTCAGAAAAGGCTGTCTGGCATCAAAGTAAAGTGATGCAAATATTCTAAATATAACAAACACATAAAATTGTCTCTCTTTTTTTGTTTCTTTGTTTGTTTTTTTGTGGACCTTTTTAAAAGTGGCTAAAATGCCTTTTGTTGCTGACCTTGTCCGCAGCAGCACATTACTTATCTTAACTGGGGGCGTGCCAACTGGTATCTACTGCAGGTAATATCCTGAAATAATCAAATTATCATCATATAAACTGAACCATCCCTTTAAGTGAAAGACTAGAAATGTACTTACGAATGCTTACAGCGAGCAGTCCTTCACCCCCAAAGTCCTGCTGAAGAATCCCTCTCCTCTCCCTCAATCTGGGTTATAAAGTAATCTGCATAAACAATCCTAATCCACTAATCTGATTAAAACGAGGCCCCGTATGATCACGCCAGAGCCTGAAGTATGCTATCAAACACTGATGGTGAATCACACAGGTGTCTGTTTGGGTTCTTTTGAATTATATTAAAACAAGGAGTCATATTTACTGTATATTGCAGATTAAATTTGGATTTATGCAATTTTGACTCTGTTTTTCTCAAAATCAGAAATGGGTTAAGGGGCGGTGCCTTGTTTATCAGGTCACTTTGATAAGACGGCTAATCTGTATTTAGCCTCCACCTGTCAAGGTAGAGACACATCATTGTTCTAAACATGACTGCACGGCAATTTTCCATTAACATCCTCTGTAATAGATGGAGCAAACAGTGGGGTAGAATTATGCAAACAAAAAGTGAGATTCTCTTGTGCATTTCTACTTAAGTTTTCGGATAATGTTGCTTTCAAGTCTAAAGAATGGGGACCTTGAGTGTTTAGTGGAGACTGTTTCCTTGAAAGAATGATGGAGGCGGCTGCAATCATTAAGCAAAACAAAAGATAACAGTCCACAAGGTTGGAAATGTAGGCAACAGTGCTTTGAGGCTCAGAGTGAAAGTGTACGTGTGTGAGGGTGTGTGTGTGGGAGGGCTTTCAGATCCAGTCAAACGGGTGTGTGATGGGAACTTGGCATGATCGATCAGACTGTAAATGTTTCACAAGGTGTCTGTCGGCTAGCGACGACACAACACTGGTTCCATGGAAGAGTTGTAGGGAAGCTGTGCGGTCACTGGATCACAGTCCATCATCATCATCATCATCATCATCATCATCATCATCATCATCATCATCATCTCCCTGGTGAAAAACTTGCAGTCGGTCTTATCATCCGTTTACTTCAAGTGTGTTAATGATGACTTAACTTGAAATTAGTTCTTTTGTATTAAATATATTTTAGTTGTGATTAAATTTTAGAAGAGCACAGTTTTAAGTGAATTTAGTGTACTTTCAAGTGGAACAACTTCAAGTATACCTTGTACACTTGATGAAGCTTTCAATAAAATGATACTAAAGCGCACTTTTTGCACAAGCATACTTATCGTGTATTACAGAGGACTTCAAATAATTAAACTTTTCAAAAGTGAACTAACTTACAACTTTTCAATTTAGTATACTTTTTAAAAGTACACTAATGTACAATTTACAATACACTTATACTTAAACACTTATATTTATTACACACAATACACAATAAAGTACACATAATCACCCTGGTGAAAAAAATAAATAAATTTTAGCATACTCAAGTGTGTTTGCAGTCAGACTATTCATCAGTATACTAAAAGTGTGTTAATGATTAGTTAAGTGTATTTAGTGTACTTTTATGTGCTAAAGTGGAGCAAATTCAAGTCTACAATTGAAGTTTATGATATGTGTATGGACTACTACATATACTTAAAGGTTTCCTTCTATGTAATACCACGTAAACTGAGGTACAGATTTATATTTTTTGAGGATACACATTCACCTCTTTTAATCAGTGAAATTATAGTACACTTGAAAAGTGCACTAATGTACATTTTACAATACACTTACACTAAAGTACACTGAAATACGGTATTGCAGAATTAGTTATTTTTTCTTTTTAGTTAATTGAAGTTGAACTTGATGCCATCTATTTTACAGTATTAAAAGTACACCTGACATATACTTATACTAAATTATACGCCAAAAAAGTACAAGTATAGTCGTAATAACTTAAGTTATGTCTCTGGACATTCTCATCATCATTATCATCATCGTCGTCGTCAGTGTCTAGTGAAGGCAGTATTTTGACTCTCCTAAAGCAGAGGGAATTCTGCTTTCTCCCTTGTCATTATAGTTGGCTTGAATATGCTTTTAGTCACAGCATTGACACTTCTTTACGCAAATATTTCAACATATAAACGACGCTCTCTGATGTCAGTAAAGTATTCATCACCACTCTGATCTAGTTACTGTAGTATGGAAATGAGTCATTACATCCCCGCCCCTAAATCTCTCCTGGGAAATTCTTCAGTCAACTATAAAACTGGATGTGGCTGGGATGGTCGTCAAAGCGGAAAAAGACGTTGGACCAAAAGTTTCAACAATGGAGTTTTGCATCTTAGCGCTGTTTGCACTTTTTTACTCGTTCAACAACGTTTTGGCGCTTCCACCTAAAGGTAAGACATGTTGGCAGTATAGATCGTCAGTTTATTTGGTGTTCATATCTTAATTACTGCATTTGTCTGTGGTGGGTTCGAGTTTCAGTAACAGTATCTTTGCTGCTTTCAGGCGTGTGTCTCCTTCAAGTGGACGAAGGACCTTGCAGAGCAGACATTGAGCGCTATTATTACAACACTATCACCCAGAAGTGCGAGATCTTCTACTATGGAGGGTGCCAAGGAAATGCCAATAACTTCAGGAGTTATCAGGAGTGCCAGAAAACATGTTTCAGAATCCCAAGTAAGTCCTCAGTGTCATGAGGAGAATATACTTAAACTAATGCCGACCTCTAAAAAAGTTGTTTAAAGTGTTTTTGCTCTTTGTGTTTTTTATTTGAAAATGTATCTAAAAAACAAACATATACACACTAATTTTATTCTAGACTTGTTAAAGTTATTTTTGTGCGTAATGTGCACAATATCGCTGCAGCTATCAATTATTTTCATCACTGATTAATCTTGTGATTAACTTCTTGATTAATCAGTCAGTTGTTTTGTCTATAGGTTGTCAGAAAATGGTGAAAAATGTCAATCAGTGTTCCTCAAAGGCCAAGATGAGGTCCTCAAATGTCATATTTTGTTCACAACCCAAAAGATATTCAGTTTACTGTCATGGAGGAGTAAAGAAAACCGAAAACATTCACATTTAACAAGCTGGAATCAGAGAATTTTGACTTAAAAAATTACTCAAACCTATCAATTGAATGTCAAAATAATTGCCGATTAATTTGACCATTGATTCATAACTGAGTAACAATTATTTTCACAATAAAATAATTGTTTTGTCTGTAAAATGTCAAAAAATTGTGAAAAAAGCTCATCACAATTTCCAACAGCCAAGCGTTGTCTTCAAATTGCTTCTTTAGTCCGATCAGCAGTCCAAAACTCATCATTTACTATCATAACCAACAAAAAAACAGCAAATCCTTACATTTAAGAAGCTGGAACCAGCAAATATTTGTAATTTTTGCTTGAAAAATGACTGGGATGATCAATTGATTAACTGAATAGTTGGAAATTTATTTATTTTTACATCGACTAATCGATTAATTGACTAACTGTGCAGCTCCAGTGCACAAGCACCTCAGGATGACATTTGTTTTAACCTCAAATCTTTTCGCCCGTCTCCCCAGAGATTCCCCAAATCTGCAGGTTTCCTAGAGACGAGGGACCCTGCCGTGCACTCCTTCGCCGTTACTTCTTCAACATGACCACCATGCAGTGTGAGCCTTTCGAGTACGGTGGCTGCCAGGGAAACTCCAATCGTTTCCAAGACCTCACCTCCTGCACCGAGTACTGCAGTCCAAAAAAAAGTGAGTGTAAAATATTTACACTGTGTGATCCTGAAGTGATGCTGATTGGTATCTCTGTTCTGTCTAGAATCTCTCCACCTTTTAAGGGTGCTAACATGAACCCACCCAGGGGTCCTAGTCACAACCTTTTTATTTTCCAAGCGTTTCATCTAGAATCAACCCAAGAGGTTCTACTAAGAATCCTTTTAAGATCCAAGGGTTTTATCCAGAAAGGAAGGATTTTAGCAATCCTTGAAGAACTCTTTTCTTCTAAAAAGGGTTCTGAAAGACACCCCTAGTCTTAGAAAGAACCCTTGAGGAACCCTTTCTACAAAAAAAAAGGGTTCTTCAGAAGAATGCCCTTCAGGAAGAACCATTTTGGGACCCTTATTTCTAAGAGTGTACCTTGTAGAAATACTATTGCTAAACACTGAAATGTCAGACCTGATTTGACTTCAAACGTTTGAATTATATTGTTCGGAAAAAGGAAGCACTTCAGGTGTTATTTAGTGGGATTACAGAGAAACAGCGCTTTTATTTATTGTGGTCTGTCTTATTCTCCAGATGTCCCTGTGCTCTGCCTGGATCCCCTGGACAAGGGGAAGTGTTCAGCCTCCATTCCTCGTTATTACTACAACAAAGCCACCAAGATGTGCGAGGAGTTCATCTACTCGGGCTGCGGAGGGAGCAGCAACAACTTCATTTCGAGGCAGAGCTGCATGGACGTGTGTGTTAAAGGTGTGTAAGTGGGGAATACATGTGAGCACAATGAATCCCGTAACTAAGGATGATCATTTGAGGAGAATTTTCAGACTGTTTAACTCAATGATGATTTGTATTTTGATTGCCAGTTAGAACCACTTGTTGGTTTGGTTTGGTTTGGTTTGGAGAGAGTTCAGGATGTCAGATGGGAATTGGGAGGAACACAAATAATGCTCAGCTGATTTCATTATCAGGCTTAAAAATTTCTAGCAGCCATTACTATACACTCAAGGGATTGATGGCCTCCAAACCATTTATATACTGCAGCCAAGCATTATATTATGAGTGAGCAGAAAGCAAGGAAAGTCTGACTCTAGAAAGTTCTATTTGCTCAGTAATAAAAAGTCAACAAGTATTAGACTTAAAAACTATCATACTAATCAGTTTTATACATTTTTTTTTGTTCCAGGAGGGAAAAAATACACAAGCCGAGGAAAAGGCCGTCGCATGAGGCGGAATAGATATAATCACGTCACTTTCTTGCAGGCGTAGACGTCTGGCAGGTGTTCTCAGGGACTCTCACGTGGACAAGCTCCTTAATGGATACTAACATTTATTAAACTGACTTTGTTTATGCCAAAATGATGACCCAAGGTCTTCTTTGTTATTATACTGGAAGAGTTTTAGAGATACATTTCTACTGTATATGTATGTATTAATGCTTTATGAGCAAATTCAAATGTGATTTCACTGTATGCTGTTGATGAAGTTTTTACTACTGCACTAATGGTTCAGACTGTGTATTTTTATACTGTATGTATGTAATGTATGTTTTATATAACATTATTATAGTGAAGGTTTTGACTTGCTTATCTGTTTTATAAGCATATTTTTTAATAAAATATACAGAAGTCTATGAAGTCTTTTTTTGCACGTTTATGCTGCTGTTGTCTGTAAATGACTGTATTGAATGTTATCTGTAATATTAGACCTTTGTCACAGCATCCATATTGATATGAAATATTACAGGAAACACAAGGATTTTAATCACGGTCCTGTTCCATTTAGTGTAGCAGAGTCTTTTCAGTGAGCCAACATGGACAATAGTAGCAGTAGTTTAGTCTGTAAGAACTTAGACTGGGGACCAGAGGGTTGCCCGTTTGAGTCCAGCTTAGACCAAAAAGTACAGCAGTCTGCTGTTGTGGATTATAACAACTGGAAATTACAACCCATTCCCTTAACCTTCTTAATTCAGTAAAAACATGTCAGTTAGGCTCCTCATAGTATTGTGCATCTGATGTCAAAATGTTCAGAAATGATGTTTAAGTTTTCATAAAATCACTGAACCAAACTTATTAAGTCAAGTTAATGTTAAGTCAGGTTAATGTTAGCTATTATATGAATTATATTTAGCAAGCAAAAATAACGTATTAAGGTAAAAATAAAAACTGTTAGTTAGGTTGTGCAGGAGCAGCATTTTACTTTTGGGTCGAGCAAATAAGTGTTGGAAATGAGTTGGGAAATTAGGAACTTTTAAGTTGACTTGTATTAAATTTGCATCGCAGTTGCGTCACAGCAAACTGTTGATTTAAACGTCATCAGATTATTAAGTACACCTGATGTAAAACTACATCATGTCAAAATGGCTGCTGCTATAAAGGTCTAATTCAAAATGTGTTGACCGTAACGTCTTCCACCACCGCAATGCATGCATGTAACCCTCAACAGTCTTACTTTTGCCGAAGCACAACACTGCAGCCAGCAACAACAACAAAAAAAACCAAAACAAGCTCAGCTTGTTTCCTCTCTTCCTTCAGGCACTTTCACTTTATCTCCAGGCCTCTTCTATTCCTAACAAATGCTGCTGTCTTCCATCCTTATCTAGTAATACTTCGTGAAGCACTCGAGCCTATCTTGGTCGCTTCAGTTCAGCATAGCCTTGATTCAGGAAGGAAGCAATCACGGAGCAGCAAAAGCTGCCATGGCAGAGTCATTAGACGCTGAATGTTTAGAAGACAAGAAGCTGTAGCTTTACAAAATGTGAATCACAAGCGTCAAACAATGATTTCAGCAATTATAATGTAATAATAGTGAAAAATGCACAATTATTACAAACGAGGATGCATCCATGCACAAAGCATGTGTAGGCTAATTAATGCATACACATATTTTCTCCATAGCTCAGTTTTGTCAATACTACTTAGTCTTCTCAGATAATACACTTTATGTAGCACAGGACAAATGAAATAGCTCTGCAACCCCATTAAGGGAAAGAGGCTATTAATTGAAAGTATAGTGAGTCTCCAAAACATTCTGACTGTCCTAAATCTCTGCTTTCTTCCATCTCTTATAATAGAAGAGTTGAAGCAGCGTGTGATTCTTCAGACAATAAATATTTATGGAAGGTATCAAAGGAAATTGCTCACCCAATCCGGCTCGGCTATGAATAGCAATAAAAGGTAATACATCTGGCTAGGCCCTTTGCTATTAAGAACCAAAGCTAAATCATCTGCGAGATAGCAGTATGAGAGAGGATGTCAGCCTAACAGTCTGTACTCAGCTTCTCAAAAGACACATAATCTTGGATTTATCACCACTGCTGGTTCACAATGGAGAAAACAAGTAAGAGTAGATTTTAAAGGTGTAGAAAGCTGGAAAAAAAAATTGCTTATGGAAACTTGAAGAAGGGAGACCGGGGATGGTAGTAACATTTGTTTGAGCATCAGTAGCTCAGTTGTGACAAATGTAGATTGTTGCCCCTGGGATGCAGGCTTTGCAGACCCAGGACTGAAAACACACACACTTGACCCACATTTCTTTTTGTCTTAGGTTGGCAAATTGTTCCATGACAATAATGCGTAAATTCTTCTTATTATTATTATCATTTAATGAACTGGGAGCCTGCAACTACCTCTAACCCAAGCAGCCATTACTTAGCTTCCTTAGCAGCTTACTTGTTTTGCATGTGGGCTTGAAGGTAGCATGACTGAGAGAAACTGCAACTATGTGTAAGTCAAACTATTACATCTAGAATACCATGAATGCTAGGCAAAAAATAATCTTGATAAAATATTTCACTTTCTTACATGAAAATCAGTTTTTAATCAATAAAATCCACAATATTGGAAAATGGGAGTGTACCATATTGATGAAACCACTGCAGCACTTTTCTAATTGGTAAGACTGGCAGCGTTACCTGGTTTTAAAACACACCCTGGTCTCCCCTACAGCATATTTTATGACATATAAGCTGTTTTCTTTTTGCAGATGATACTAAAAGTGACTATTATGGTGATGAATCTTCTATTTTGAGTGCAATTACATCTTGTGAACACCCGTGAAAATATGTTGCTAACATATTCTCATGGTCTATATTTTAATCACTAAAAGACATGATAAATGTTTGAGACTGTATCAATGGACACAGTGGTTAATTTTTAATTATAGCAAAGCTCTGTATTGGACCATTAATGGGCAACAATATAATACTGACTGCATAAGATTCGGTGTAGTTCAGAGGGCTTGAGATGAATTGATCCTGCTCTGGTTATTTCATTAGCTGCAGTACATTAGGCAGGGTAATTTTGTCCCTCATTCTCAATGGTGATTAATGAGCATTTACATTGAAACATGCTTCTCATTTAAAATTAGATTAATTCTATGTAGGATGCTACCTTTGGCCACTTGTCAGACTGTCCTGCAAAGCCACTAAGGCAGTAACTACATGTTTAGTCGAAGACCAAAACCTGACTTGTTGACATTTATTTTGCCAAACAACATTTATATATATATATATATATATATATATATAGTATATATAGTATATATAGTCTGCTGTCTGCCTTTGTTATGCAGGGCATACAAGAGTTTTGTATTTGAAAATAAATTTGAATAAAAGCTGTAATCAAATTAAATTACTGAATTTAAAGCAGATACATGTATAATGTCTATGTACTGTCTTGAATTCACTGTTACATACTTATTACTTGCTAACTGACTAAGCTAATTTAACATTTAACATGATACCAAATTAACTTATACTGCTTTTGAGATGCTTCACTGTAGGGGTAGGTGAAGGGGAGTATCTTAGACGCCCCCTGGTGGCAGATTGACATAACAACAACAGCCAGACAAAGCATCTTTGACACTTTTATTTTCAGGTACAAGTACATGTAAATACACTCTATTCGTTTGAAATAAAAACTGCTATGTAATGTAAAACCTGGAAGTCAATCAACCACTTTTCTGCTTTAAACTGCAGAAACAACAGATGTTGGAGTCACTTGTAGTCGCTATATGTTTCAGAAATTTTGAGCAAACCCACGCCATGTGGCTCAGGTGTTGACTCAGCAGCATTTATTCTACTACAATCTGTTTCTGTAGGTGGATGTTGTTTACTGGAATGAGCACTACTGCCTTCAGAGTGCTCTCACAGCATTGGCAGGCAGCACGAGACTCTAAAAACCACCGGGTGGAGATCCAGCTACATGGTTTACACAAGTTTTCTCTCTCTTTTTATGGCACAGATCCAATTCATCTTGTGTTTCTCATCTCAGAAAAGTGTCATTGGTAGATGTTGAAGCTTGAATTGAATATTTAAAAGACACAGTTCCTGAGAAGAAAAATATATCCTAAGCTGATGTATTGTTTTTGCTTTAGATAAATCCGTCTTGTTCAATGCACAAGTGTCCCCAAAGCCAGAAAGAAGTAATCCATTATGTGATATTAACAACAAACAAAACGGCCTGACTTTGATGGGTAACTTTGTTGTTGCTCATGAAATCCCCTAAGCTAATATAACAATGAGTGCACACAAAGGTTTATAAATGTTGGTGCTGAATGAAAACAAACCTCAGTGATTGTAAAATTTCACTTCTGTGCTCTACAAGTCCTCAAAATCAGTGGTTCCCAACATTTGTCTGTATGACATGTTGCACACTGACAGGTTAAATGAGAGACTTCAGATTTTTTTCCCCTTTACAGACTTTTTAAATCAGTAAAATAATTAAGGGCAAAATTTAAAATATTTTTTATATGAACCAGGCAAATATTAGGGTAAACTCTAAAAAATGTTGTATGGCAGAGATATGTTTTTCTGTTTTCCTATCCTGTTAATTACCACTTGACCTGTTAGATTTATCTTTCTAACTCTTTGGGGTCCCTGTAGGTTGGGAACTGCTGTATTTAATCACAGCAGTATAAAGCTGTGTTGTTGGTGTTCCAACAAACACTTCAGGTATAGTGCCCTTGAAATTATGCCTTTAAAAAGTGACTGGGACAAAATGAGACATTTCAAAGGAGGAGTAACATACCACATACAAATTATTCTAAGATACATCACTTCTGGACTGTGAGAGTTTGGTCTGTTTAAACTGTAGACCAAACATGTCAGGAGGATTCCCCACCACAACATGGCATCACAGTTTCCCCAACATCCATCACCTTCTGTCGGGTAAAGTGGAACATCTCAGCCTCTTCCCCTCCTCCCTCCCCTCACACGCCTAACCTACAGTAAGATTGATGCGTCTGGTGATGAGAATCTGGGCTCTTCTTCACTCTCCACCTGGCTGCCAAACACATGTAGCTGCTGTATAATTAAACAAGTCAGAGAACTCCATACTCCTGCTCCTCAGATGTTTCGGAGGTCTTCACAGATTACCAATTGATTCTCAGAGAAATGCCAACAGGGGGAGATTTAGTTGTGTGTTAACAGTGCACATGCACGTAGTGGAGATTTACTAATAGTCAGGTCAAGTAGTGGTAGTAATTGATTTCGGAGGTGAATACTAATTTCTATAGTTTCTACACACTTTTAAAACAAGAAAAAACAACAGAAAAAAAAGAAAAGAAAAAAAAATGCATACTGCTCGTGTGGTATTGTCCAAGTCTCCTAAAACCCCAACATGTCAAGCTGACTTGAAAGACATCTTCACTGTTGATCCTTAGCTTGGAGCTGCGTTCACAAGCACATGCACACTGTCTGAACTGGGTGTGTGTGTTGTAATGGTGTACGCACGCAAGTCAACAGCATGTCAGGGCTTTAGGAGACTTGGATTACTCCAGACGAGCAGTATGGAGGCTTTTTCTTCTTCTTTTTAAATAACTGGTCACCATTCACTTCCATTGTTTTGGGACATTCTGCACCATTGATTTCCTGTGAAACTCCAGCAGTGTTTTGTGGACTAGAAAACTAAACCTGACCTTCAGTCAGAATGAAGGTAAATAGATAAAGACTGAATTTCAATTTTTGGGTGAACAATCTCTTTAACAAAATATTGACCAAATCCTACCCACTGGCCAAGTCTTTTTTAAAAGACAGGTCTTTAACAATCATATTGTGCTTTAGTTTTTGGAGAATATCTTTTTCAAAGAGGATGAGTCATTGCTGTAAATAAATCTACTGCTTTCAGCCTCCTGCAAGTGTGCCAGAATCCTTTTTCATCAAGGTTGGGAAGATTAAAAACGATTTGAGCAGAACGAGCAAATACAGATGCCTATTTTTCCCTTAAGCCAGACGATGATTTTTCCCCCCCTTCCAGCACGGTTGAAAAGTTCTAAAATAAAATAAAGATTTCAATCTGAGCTGGAGGTTCTGCCTCTTCTTCTTTACCTGTATGCTTCAATTACCAGCTTCCCAGAGGTTGAAGACTTGATATTGAGCTCGTGTTCAGCAGTTCTCTGCAGACTCAGCAGCTCAACACATTGGCACAATTGAATTTGCAGCTTAATGATGGCGTTTTAATACATATTACATTTAGGAAAGCTGACCCACCGCATGCTTCCCACAAGAGGATTGAACAGGAGAGCTGAACATTCCCTGAATAAGCAGGTTGTGTGCAAACTGGAGGTGAGGAACAATCTGCCTTTTGTGATACCTGCTGCAAGAGAAACTGGATATACTGTCGGTGACTACACAAAGATGTCAGCAGACACTTACTGTACCTATTTCAATACAGATTTATGAGCATAAATCAAGTATTTTCACTTAAATGTCACCACATTCACAGCAGATATTCTGACTTGTCAAAAGTGCAGATGTTACTAATAACATTAACGATAGCTCTGCTCTGTTCAAGTGTCCCAGTAAACCACGAGAGTGAGCAGCATGGACAATACAAAGACCCTGAAACTATAGCAGCTAAATGGAATTCAGCCATAAAAAAAATTACTACTTTTACCTGTGCTTCCAACAGTGACATGTATGAATGTCTTCTGTGAAAAAGCCCTATTGTAACACTTGAACAGAGTGCCAGAGATGTTCTTACGATGTGTTTTCAATTTCTCTCTCTATATATATTGCTTTTTATATATTGTTGTTATGTCTTGTAGAATAAGGCACACCCTTTTTTTTAAACATACTACTTATTTATTATATATTTGTGTTGTATTTTTAGGCCTACATTGTAATAGAATTTATATATTTTACATACTTCTTATTTTTCATTGTCTCGCTCAGATTCCTACAAAATTCTGTAAACGGAGCCTAAAGAACAGAATGTTAAACAACATAATTTAACCACAAGACACAGTCTGGGATGAAAAAGTTATCATTTGACAACTTCGCCCTCTTAAACCTGCATTAGCTAATTATTTTGGCCACCTGGGAGCAGTGGAAACAAGCTATAAAGACAACCCTGACATCTTATTACCTTTAAGTTCAAATGGTGAGCATGTTAGCAAACATTTGCTGCAGCAGATACAGAACAACATTATCATTCATTTGTAAATGTGTTTCTAGGCCATCTGTTGAATGTAATTACAATATTCACACTTATCTGTTTTTGGGCTCCACCAAATCCTGAGGGAAATATCTGCTGCTTTATTGGCTACATGCTCCACTATGTTCAATAGCCAGTTGCTGACTTTGTCTGGCTGCTGTTTGGTCCTGGACAGGCAGCATAGAGTGTGTTTAAGAGAGGTTTGTTTTTTTCTTTCTGAAAACATCTGCCTTTTATGGCTGGAAATGGGATTAAGATCAGTGAAAGGGACACAAAACAGTCATGTTGCAGGCTGTAAAACCAAAAGTTAGAACATTAACAATGCCAAAAGTTTGGCACTGTGGTCAACTTTCTCCTTCCCTGTTTCCTGTACTTAAATATGTTACGTGCTAAACTCATTGTGTTGAAAAGAAATTTTGAAGATGTTTCAAAGATGTTGCTGCAGGACCTGTAAAAACAACATATATATTCACATCTTCAGTTAGCAAAATACAGCTACTAGATGGCTAAACTATATCAATCATTAGTTAAAGTGTTTTGTTAACATTAGCTAACCAGATACCAACTTTAATTAACTGTTATTGGAGCATGAAGCAAAAAGGGCAGGGCTTAGGGAAGTTCAATTTACAATGTTAGATGTGGTTCCTAACTGATTGATTTAATACCTTTTCAACAGTGATTATTTAACATCTGGATAGAAACTAAACCTGCGAGAAACAAACAAAAAACAGAGTGTATTTCTATTCATTTTGTACAAACGCAACTCTTTGATGTGTCAGCAGGAAATAACTTAATTGGGCAATGTCATCATGTGACCCTTTTTAGAGTTTAATTTTCAAGTCCGGGGGTTCATCGAGTGTTTATTTGTGATATTTAATTCATAAATGTCTGCTGTTAATGGAGGCCTCCAGCTGTGGATCAGGAAATGTGTCCATATCCAGCCATGGTTGTTGTTCTCAGTTTTCTATGAAGCAGCTCCATGATTTGTCTTGAATCACTTTAGTCTCTCTCTGCTGTTTAGCTTCAGGAAACATTGAAAAAAACACTTATGAATTCTGTTTCATTGTAATCTTTTTGAAAATTAAAGTAGCTATAGTCAACATTTTTTGTTAACAATATATGAAAAGACTACCATGATGTGCAAGTGTTTTGCTAACATTAGCTAACGTAAGTTGCGACCCTATATGTCGCTTTTGAAACTGTTAGTGGAGCACAGACCAAAAATGGGCGGGACTTAAGAAGGTTAAATTTCATAGATGTGTATGTTTACAAGTTGTGACCAAACTCACGTTGTGTGGTAGTTTACTGGGTATATGTGACCACTTTCACATCAAGCTAATCTTTTGATTCAAAAACACTGACTATAGCAGAATTTCCAAATTTCCAAAAGAAATGACACTGAACCAGAATTCATAAACTTTTTTTTTTCAAATAATATTGCACAGCTAAATCTTTCCTGAAGCTAAACAGCAGAGAGAGACAAAAGTGATTATGCCGTCCAGAGAGAAATCATTGAGCTGAATCATAGAACACTGAAGAACACAGCAACCATGGTGATTTTATTGGGATATGGGCACATTTCCTGATTCACAGCTGGGAGCTGACATTCAGATAAGACATTTATGAATGAAATATCACAGATAAACACTCAATGAACCCACAGACAGCAAATTCCACTCTAAAAGCATCACATGACATTCAAGTTATCATCTGCCGAGACATCAAAGAGTTGCATTTGTACAAAATCAATGATTTTTTAGTTTACATCAGTTTTTTTTCCTGTGCATCTCTGTTGAAAAGATATTAAATCAATTAAACATCATCTAACATGTTTCTGATCTCTTTTATTGAGCATCATTAGCAGAAACCCACCACAATCTTTAACCTTCAGTGCTAACAATCGTTCCAGCCTCATATGTTGTTCCTGCTGTAGGTTTTCTGTAAAATCACATTCCTTCATGCCAGGGTGTGATGCCGTGACGTCCTATTAAATTCAAACTGTGACTCACACGGCTTTTTCTCCAGCATCGTTATCCCTCCAGATTCACATCACAGCATGTCCCACAAAACAGGCGTCTCTCCAGCTCCATTTTTTCTCACTTGCCCACCACCTTCCATCATCGCCACAACTGACCATAATGAGGGGCTTCGGTGAAGAGGACTTGTTTTTTTTTTTTCGTGGAAGTGTCCTCTAACCACAATACCATCTGCAGCACGACGTCAAATGTGACCAGTCGAAGTGGGGGCTCTACCAGGAGGGATTTATGTGATGCTACTTTGGTGCTGCATGTTCAGAGTGACTTTTTTTCCCCAGGTGTAGATAAAGAAAAAAAGGCTGACAGTCACTGACAAGCAAATAATGAATTGATTCTCTTTCCTTGCCCAGAAATCAGTACTGCTGGAAAGTCACATTCTTTGTTATGCAGTCTTATTTAGGGTTAATCTAATTAATGTATGTGTGCAGAGGTGCATGTCATATTTAGCCGACAAGGGCAGTGTTGTTTTCAGCTTTTTAAAGATGACTAATGTTTCAGAGTAGATCGTGTTTGTCCACTGTCCACCTTCTCCTTGGTGTCTTTTCTGCTGTTTTGGAGGCAGCGCTGCTTGTTGGCAGATCTCCTGCCCTTAGAGATGACAACCTCATCATGTCTTTCACTGTTATAATGTGTAATAAATATGCAGCTACATGTCCACCACTGACTTGTTATGGTGTGTTTGTGTGTGTGTGGGCGTACATGTGTGAGATGAAGGGAGATGAGAGGTAAATTTATGATGTACAAACAGCTGATTGCTTTGTAATTGGTGTAAAGTGAAAGTTGTGGGAAAAAAACACACAACAATAAGGAGGCTTTTTTTTTCCCACAGGCGTTTGCTGTTTTTATACAACAGCAGTTATCTAGATGGTAAATCTGACTACCAGGCGTCAAATTTCCAAGAAATCATCTTAGGCAATTGATTTATGCTCTCGGTGATTTTTTTTAAAATTTTCCTCATCAAACAACACTTTAAAAACACTTCAAAAAACAGATCAATACTATTATCCCCACTTCAAGACTAAAAAGATCTTCCATTCTCAAACAGTGGGCTGTGGCTGGTCAGAATCAGAATCAGAAATACTTTATTGATCCCTGAGGGGAAATTGTTGATGTTGTTGATTGTTGTTGCTGGTGGCCCTCAGAGCGCCGTCTAGTGGACCACGGAGGTACCGTAAAATGAACCGTAATGTTAAATGGTTAGATTAGAATAAAAGAAAATATTTTTGGTAACTTACAAATAGTTATGTTTTATATCTAATTAAACTGAAGATTTAAGATTTAAGATTGAAAATGAAGTTTTTCAGTGACATCAGTCATCACCACATCAGTCATGACACATCATCAGGTAGACGAAGTGTCAACACGTGTGTACCAGCAAAAGCTCCAAAACATGTGGTGAGAAAATATTACCCTGATTGTGGATTCATAACAGCATAAATATTTTTCCCCTTTTTTTTGTCATTTAATGTTTTTTCTCATTTATTTGGGAAGGTGATTCTTTAAACAATCAGAGGTGGGTCTTAGGTCTGCCCATAACAAGGTCTTTGGATTTACTTGAGTGACCGGGGCATGATTTTTGGAAAGAGATGCTGGTTTTGAATTATCAAGACGGATAAATAGTACTACCATTATAGGCCAGGGGAAAAATATGGACTTTTGATCTTTGGGTAAACTGTCCCTTTAAGTCATAAAAGGCACAGAACACCTAAAATTGACAAGTAGGCTAAACAGCGATGGCTGTATATCTTAAGAAAACTTCATGACTTATTTATTTATTCATCCATTTTATGGGTCTAAAACTAACATTTTGTTATTCGACCCGGTGCTCTGAAATGATAAATAAACAAATCTTGTACTTTGTATAATATAATTGGATATTGGACGACATCTGCTAACAACTCATCAGTCATCCAGTGAAAATGAACTTTGTCTGCAGTTTTGTGGAATAAATGAATTACCATAAACACTGGGGAAAAAAATTATAACCAAACAATAACGGTGATATGGAAAGGAAATGGGGGAGGGGAGCAGTAATGAGCCTGATGAGTTTGAGCTCCTCTCAGTCTAATTCTCAGGTCTCAATCATTGTCTCGACATTTGAGAAACACTTTTGTGTGACAATTTCTTGTGCTTCCATCATGTCTGACTTTAAAGTCTACTGAGTTATGAACTAAAGCAGATCCTGCTATTTAACATCTTGTTTACATTTATTCTTGGGTTGACATCAGGCTTTAAAGTCCCCCTCCACTCAAAAGTTTCGCTCACTGTCCTTCTCTTGGATGTTTGAGCTTCATCGTGTAGAAGATGTACGTGCAGAGTTTGTTTTCACACTCACCTGCTGAAGGGAAGACCTTTCTCTGTGTTCACCATAAAGAAGCCCTGCGGAGTTTTCTTTTAAACAAACTTTAATAACTTAACATAACTCACCTAACACATAATGCGCATCCTTGTGGCCTAACAAACATGTGAAGTGCAGGTGCAACGCTTTAAAGTTGGGTATTTTAAAGTGCATTGTTTACATTCATTCTTCCTAGCTAGAAGTCTTATCATTGACTGTATTCGCAGACATATTGCAACATATATTTGTGTGTTATCGCCACCTGTTGATCAGTTTGTGTATTACATAACCTGCATACATCAAAGAAAAGCACTCCACAGCACTACTAGAGGTCAACACCTCCATAATTATCCTTTAAATCTGAGTTTAAAGGGAAAATTCAGCAATTTTGGATGTACAGTCAGTGTTGATTGTAAATGTAGTCGACTGAAGCAATAAATTCCTCAGTGTGTGCTGCATTGACAGAGAAAGCTGAGTCCTCCGGCTGCAAAATCTGATGTTGTTCCTGCATCAAGTGATGTCACAGTGATATCAATGGTGTGAAGGAAGATCTACAGACTATTTCAGCTTGGATTCCTTGTCTACACCTCTGGCTAGCCAGGGGGCCTGCTAACACTATATTTGTCCAACAACATAAAAGCAAGAGGCTAATGTGGTGATACACAACAACATGGATGTAGGCGTCAGAAGCTCGCTGGTAATGCATGCTGGTACATGTAGGCACTGCGAGCAGGAGAACTCATCTTTGTTGGTCAATATCAACACCCATCATACCATCAACACTGACTGAACAGCCACATTAAAAGTGCAGAATTCTTCCACAAGGGTCTTTCTCACATTAAAACAACAACAAACGATGTCATTTGATGACCTCGTGAAGGAGCGTGGGATCATGGGAGATGCTCTCTTCACTTTTAAAAAAATCACTACAGCTGATGAATATCTACCTGACACGATTCAGTCAGAAAATTATGTTCATGGACGAGGTAATGTTAAAGTTTGTTTCATGCTATGTTAGGTCACATGCACCAACTCCCTCTCTCCCTCTCTGATGCATTTGACGTATCCTGTCTTTTCCTGGAAGTTATAGCAACTAGCTAGCAACACATAGCATGACACACTGTTACCTTAAATAAATGATGGATTTCTCTGTGTTTGAACATTGTTGTGAGACAACACAAGTGGAAACCGACCAAGGTCCAATACACAACTTTTCCAAGTAGCCGATGTGGAGGATGGACTTTTCAGTGAAGTGGGAGCCATCTTGTGTCCA
Organism: Lutjanus campechanus; assembly: GCA_027495735.1. Lineage (NCBI taxonomy): Eukaryota > Metazoa > Chordata > Actinopteri > Lutjaniformes > Lutjanidae > Lutjanus > Lutjanus campechanus. The sequence goes on along the minus strand of JAJHUR010130496.1, from coordinate 2,430 downwards.
GCAGTTAAAATCCTAAAATCAAAAACATTTAAATATTTACAAATTTTGTATAAATTTTCATAAAGAGTTTTTTTTTGTTTCTTTGATTTTTTTTTTTTTAACAAGACAATTTGACTTTTTAGTGAAAAAAAAACTGTATCATCAATCAGAAATGATTATTCCAAGCACAGCATTTCATATGTCTTAAAACGTGTCTTGCAAGGGTCTTTAAGGAGATCAGCAGATTATCTAATGTTTATCACCTGATAGTGTGACTGCTGGACTATAGAGTGTGAAGGATTAAATAAGTCTATGGTGATTAGAGAGTCAGTCACACAAATTATTATGTGATTATTATTATGTGATTTATCACAAATCCATTGACCAATAGTCGCAGACTTGTAAATTAGTGACATGAGATTTAGAAAAGAAAAACCTAAAAAGGGCACTTACTATCTTTAATAACGAGTATTAGATGCATTGACAGGAATGCTCCAACCGTCAATAAGGTCATTGTAAAATACCACAGGCAGACTGAGCTGTATCACATAACTATAATCTCTCATTATGGTGTTTGTTTTAAAAGCCTCCCGGTGTCCAAACGGAACGCACACACACTCGGAGAAGAGGCAGCCTCCGCTCTCTGTGCGTGTGTGTGTGTGTGTGCAGCACACAGTCAGACAGGCAGAGATAAGGCGAGGAGGAGCTCCACCACCACACGCTCGTCCGCGTAAACGGGAGGCTGTTAGACGCACTTGGATTACCGGGCAGTCAACTGTCACCGCTCATAACGGCTGCAGCCCGGCACACTGCCCTGCTGCGATCCTCTCCCTGCCATTAATCCATCTCATAAAGAGGCACACACCTGGGCAAAGCCGCGGCGGTAGCAGCAGTTGATTGATTTTTATTGTGGGTTTTATCTCAGTGGATGCAAAAAAAAAAAAGTTTTTTATTATTGACGCGGCGTTAAATAGGAGCGCAGAAGCTGGGAGACAGTCTCCGAGGAAGGACAGCACCGGGCTTCAGCATCTGTTTCTTCTCTCACTGGGGCTGCAGTTTGCAAAAATCTGTTCAAGTAAGGTAAGTTTTCTTCTTAACTTATTTAAGCCACAACTGGAAAATGCTTTATTTCCAGTCTAAATCAATTTAAATGCAAAATTGTCCTTATTTTATGTCACATTTTTTGCACTGCTGAAGGAGACTCCGCTTCTCTTCGCATGTGATGACCGTGACTGTTGACGCACTATGAATTGGATTTTAATTTTCTTGTGTTTATGCTGTAAAAGGATTATACAGCGTGTAGATGGATGTGATGTTTAAATCTAAATATCAGTTTAGCTCAAGATTATTTTAGGCAGAGGAAACAGAAAATGCAGAATGTGACTCATACCCATGTTGAGCTGTACAGTTGTGTGTGATGCTCTATTTATACGGCTGGAAACTGAAGTAAAGGCTGCAAAGAGTCTTCATTAGATTTGAAATTGAAATGGCTTCATGAATGATACATGCAGCAGATCTTATTAAGTGTTTCTGGGCATTTTCTGGAGGAAATCTAGTTAATGCAATGATCCACACAGACATTTAGGTTGCATTTTGTATTTTGTGTTCTAATTTTGTGCCTTTATCTGCTCCTTATTTTATCTGTTGTTTTATCTTTGTTGCATTTATTTGATTCTATTTGATTTTATTTCTTTGCCAGAGAAGGAGTTGGTGGTGTCTGTGAAAGGCTATATAAATAAACTTTGCTTGCTACTTTATATATAATAGGGCTGAAACTAATGATTATTTTCATTGTTGATTAATCTGATGGTTATTTACTCGATTATTTAGCTCTTGCCTGGTCAATTAAGTGTTAGAAAATGGTGATCAGTGTTTTTTAAAGCCCCAGATGACGTCCAGAACCTGAAGATATTCAGTGTACAGTAAAAGATGATTTAAAAAACCGAAAATATTCACATTTAAGAAGATTAAATGACCAATTAATCTATTATCAAAATTGTTGTCAATCAATATAATAGTTGACAACTAATCAATTAATCGATTAAACGTCTACTTCTCAGGAGCAACTTCTGCAGACAAAATAGTCCTTGGTCAATCAATGCAAATTTATAGAGAGATTTCCAATAATGGAGGACAAACTGCGTAGTTAACGCAGCTTGGAGACACTTGGAAACCTGTTTGTAGCCAAAGAGATGTGAAGGAGTGTGTTACGCATGCACACACTCACGACTTACACATCTGCACACACACGCCTGATTGCGTTGCATCCATACAGGCTCCTGCTTCTCTTCAGAGAAATTAACAGAACAAAAAAACGGAGGGCGGCATCTGTTACGTTCCCAGTAATAAATATCATTTTACAAGCTAATAAACACACACTGAGACACACACACACACACACACACACACACACACACACACACACACACACACACACACACAAAAAAAGAA
>JAJHUR010130494.1:0-19497 GCA_027495735.1 Lutjanus campechanus | reverse complement strand
GCACAAAATGCAAACTGCATTGATTTAAATCAGTTAACTCTTCCTAATCTGGTCCTGTTTTGATTTGGGCTCCAATTTAGCAAACTTGGTACCTGGGAAACATCTTTGTTATTTCCTGTTTCCTGTACTTAGCTATGCGATGCGCTAGGCTCGTCAATTTTCAAGATGGTTAAAGGATTTTTCTGGGGCACCTGTAAAAGCGATGTGTAGTCACATCTTTAGTTGGCTAATGTTAGTAAAGTTCTAGATAACTAGCTAGCTAATCTACATCAATTGTTGGCTTGCTAGTTATCTAACTTTAGCAAAATGCTAGCTAACTTAAATACATCGTTCACTAGTTTGCTAGTTAGCTCTGTAGTAGTGTGTTTTGCTAACATTAGCTAACTTGTTTGAAATAGTCTTTTCAACATTGCCAGAAACTAGCTCATAGCTAAGTACAGGACAATTACAATTACTCGACTGTTATAGGAGCTCAGAGCGAAAAGAGGCGGGACATAGGAGGGCTAAATTGGTGGTTTATGTTGGATTGTTTCGGTTGACTGATAAATTTGATTTCACAATCAAGTATTAAGTATTGAGCCTCTGAGTTTCAGGATTTTTCTAGTCTAGATGCTATTGATCACTAGCTCTGCTGGAAGACAAGGTTTACATTTTATGAGTTTTGGACGTGATAATAATCAGGAGACTTTTGATGTTCTCATGTGACCTCAACATGGCTAACTTTGTAAAACATTCACAGTTTGGTTAGTTTAAGGCAACAAAACAACTTCAACTAACTTTAGGTTTTATGTTTTTACATGGGACACAAACTGCAGTCTCCTGAGCGAAAGTGACACACAAAAAGCAAAGAAAGCGGCGTGATAACACACAAAATGATTTGACATATTATTCATGTCTTTTGGTGAAACCAGGCTGAAACATGTCATGTTTGCACTGGCCTGCTGTTCATTTTTCTCCATAAACTGCAAGAGTAAATAATATAGTAACTGTTTGAAAGGGTGTGTCCAGTACAATAAGTAATCATGCTGGGAAGGTTTAGATCTACAAATAAACTCTGTCTTCAAACTGTCTATCTATGTTGATGTCAGTTTTTTAAATTTACATTTTTAATGTAATTCCCTACAAAAAAGTGAAAAGGTCTCTTGGGATTGTAGATTTTCAGTCAGTTAAAATACATTCCTATTGTTGATTATTGCAGTACTATTGAACATTTTACGTTGCAGACCTTGGTGTCAGTTCTACAGGAGCTTATGGGAGATGCAATGTCAATCGTGCTATTTGGAGACAAACATCTGGAAAAATCAGTCCGTGTGATGTTCTCTGACGTGTGTTTTCTTTATTTCTCTTTTTTTTCCCTACATCAACGTAGGTATGTTGGATTTAGGCTTCAGTAAAACTTGCACCAAAGTCTTCAGTCCCTTATTTTTGGTTTCCTTGTTGTTATACAAGCTACACCACTGCAAAAAAAAACAAAAACTGAGGACATCCTGAGCAGGCAGACGACACCTGAAGGTGACAATTAAAGTGATCGTTAACATGCCGTTCAGCCTGTTAACAGGGTTGAGTTTACGTTCAGCCGCACCGTGCGTTAAAACAATCAGGAATGATTACATAACAGCTCTATCCACCCACTTCTGTCTTTCTCCAGTTGTACAAACGCAGGAGAGAAGAAAAAAAGAAAGGAGGAAAAAAAACAAAACAAAAACCAGCGCTGAATAGAAACTGCAAGCAAACCGCAAACTGTCGTCAGAGGAGCTCGGTTGCCACGGCAACGAGTAATGTCATGGATACAAACATTGGCAAATCGCTCCGCTCTCGGAGCTCGACAGGTAGTACCTGTGCTGAAACAAGCATAACTGGGCGATCATTAACTTTTCCACGGAGAGTTCTCTGATTGTGTCTCTTGATTGTTTGTTTACTCTTCTTGTTTTACAGGGAGATTACATCTCAAGGAAGTTTCAACATGGAATATTACTCATATTAACATCTGATGTAAAAAAAAAAAAAAAAAAAAAAAAAAAGTCAAGTATAAATCTCAATACATTCGTTGTATTCTCAGACACACGTACACACACACATATATGTACATATCGTATTTACAAAAGGCAGGACAGCGGGAAATATGCTTCCACCTCTCCTTGAAAGTTCATACCTCGAAATATTAAAGGATGGTGACAGTGATGGTGATGGTGATGATGATGAAGTTGGCAGTAGAAGACGGTGTTTCCAGGATGTAATCGGAAGGATTTCCAAATGCTTCTCAGGAGCCTGACGCCACAGTTCGGATGAAGTCATGCATGTCAAGAGTGTGTGAATGTGGTGTGTTTAGTTGTACCAGTGCATGTTTTAAATCAACACCTGTTCAGTGATGAGGACAGACACCAAAATCATCTCTGAGCTCCTGGTAGATCATTAGCTCCTGTTAATCTCTCGGCAAACACTGCGTTGACTGATATCGGAAGACCAGTATTATCTCAGAAAAGAGAACATGAGAACCTGGAGCGGCTCTGCAGCTAACCAGCAAGATATTTTGCATGTTATAAAGCTAACCATGATGGTTCTGTTCTCTCGTTCTCTCTTCCTGTTTCCATAAGAAGTGACAGAACGGCTAATTAATACAGTTAGCCTAAAATGCCAGGGTGGGAAGCTTGAATGTCGTACTGCTGTATTCCAGATTACAAGTGGTATACATGTAGAGAATCTAACAAATCCTTATGATTTCACAGTTTCCTGATTGATTAGCAACTGAACGGACAAGTAAGAGTGAAAATCTGGAGGTGCATCAGACCATATTTCAAGCTAAAACAACATATGTGACAGCCCATCAGCTACCATAGCTAACGTTAGCATTCAGACACTTCCTAGCTAATGTTACCAACATCAATACTGCCACACAAAACACACACTGCTAACACAAAATCCAGAACATTTCTGAGGCAAAAAGACAGCAAGCTAACGCTATATTACGAGCTAGATTAAATCCAGTGTGTTTTACTTACAGGCTCAGATAAATGTGTCCAAGATATTTCAGAATCAAGTTACACCTTTTCATTTGTATTGTGCAACGCTATCAAACGGTTCTCTTCGCTAGGAAGTGGCTTAATTTTAGCTATGGCAGCTAATGAGCTATCAAATATGTTGTTTTAGCTTGAAATATGGCCCGATGTCCCTCCAGATTTTCAGTAGCTGTCCACTTTTTAGTTGCTAAAAGCGCTGAAATGATGATTTGTATTCCAAGTTTATATCACTTGGAAGCTGTGATACAGCCTTTCGACTTTTGAGTGTGACGTCAGAGGAAAATGGCTGCCGTGTGAACATGTTGATTGCATTCCTTGTTGGCCAGTGGAAGGTCACTAATGGTCACCTTTCACTCAAAGGTCAGCGTATGTGAGTGTGGAGCACCAGAGTGAACACAGGTGCACAGGGATGATTTTGGTTCTGTAGCTGTTCATGATTCCTTTAGTTCTGTTTCTGGTTCAGGTGGCCGTCATGTATGGATACTGCTGTATTTGTGTGTGTGATCACGTGTGTGTTTGTATATACAGGTATGTCCGTGTTAGTTTTGGTGACGCTTCATGTGCAGGGCCAGGTGGTCGGAGCGGGAGAAGCAGCGGCTGCAGGCGACGCACTTGAAGGGTTTGGCTCCGGTGTGTTTCCGGTAGTGTCTGGTGAGCTCGTCCGATCGGGCGAAGCGCCAGTCGCAGCTCTCCCATGTGCAGCGGTACGGCTTCTCACCTGCGAGAGAGAGAGGACAGGACGGGACGGAGATGTTAGCAATGTTCAGAACATTTTGTCACAATTAAATTTAGTTTTTTCATAATGCTTTTTTTTTTTCCAGGAAAACCCTGCTGCTGCACTCTGCTGCTGGTCACTGCAGTAAGTGTATGACTCAAGGGCATCTCAATGGTAGTTTTAACATCTAACTTGGAATTATGGATTTTATTTTGACAGAACCAGAGTTGATGATTTCTATAACAGTGGAAAGATTGGCCAAGACAGTTTTGGTGAGTTTTATTTTGTCTGAATTTGTGTTTTACAGAGTTAACAAGACAGTTAAAAGCTTGTCTGAGTTTGGTTAAAGAAAAAAACTTAAATCCTGAGGGTGATCAGTTGTATTTTTCTGTTTAATAAGAAAAATATGTGTGAGAATATTTCTTTTCATAACATTTTGTGAGTTTATTTGATTTATTTATTGGACGTAGTGAACGGAAAGGAGGCAAACTCGCTGCGTGCACATTCTGCTCAGCTCTCACAGAAACTGAAACAAGCTGACACCAGGAGGAATTTGAAAAGTTTAAACTGTTTTGCCAGATTGTTTTACAGCACAAATATGAATCATATTCCCTAAGACAGATTTCCTTTCAGGCAGTGTATTGATCAGCCATGAAAATCAATTTCCTAAGAACTGAGATAGATATTTTATCCCAGTTATTGTTTGATTTCATTTTTCTGCAAGAAATAAGAAATCAAGGAGGCAAATTCTCCTTTTCACAACATCTGTGTTTACCTGTCATTTACCTGTTGCCTGAATAAGATAACAGCATAGTTAAGTGCAATGCTTTTCAGTATCTAAATATCAAATGTCGGCTTGTACTTGAATACAGCACCGAAGAAAGTCCCACAAACTTTGAACCGCTTTGGGCACAGACTCCTATATTTCCTGATGGTATGTAGGCATCTTTAAATGACAGTTAGCAGCGTGGGTGAGAAAGTATGTGCTTGTGGTTTTCATGACTCCTTGCAGTTGACACTCCACTCAAGCTGAACGGTGAGATAAAATGTGACACAATCGGCACAACTTTTGTGTCAGGTGTCACACATTCACACACATAAACACACACAGAGTGATATTCATCAATAGAGGAAAAAGAGTCACAGAGAAAGACAAACAACATGGTGTTAAAGTCGTGTCTAGTGACTTCACATCTTAAATTATTAGCAGACCCTGTGTGTTTGTGTGGTGAGGGAGAAGGACAGCACATGGGACTATTTTTTTTATTTATTCATCAGTTTGAGTATTTTTTTAAAGAAAAAAAGTCACAATTTTCTGATTTCAGCTTCTTAAATGTAAATATTTTTTGGTTTCTTTACTCCTCTATGACAGTGAACTCAATATCTTTGGGTTGTGAGTAAAACAATACATTTTAGGATGCCATCTTAAGCTTTGGGAAACAGTGATTTTTCACCATCTTTTGACATTTTAACAGCAAACAACTATTAATCGAGAAGATAATCGACCGGTTCATCTATGGAAACAATCGTTAGTTGCAGCCCTACATGGAAGTTGAGTTTTTAATACCAGGAAATAAACACACTGACCTGAAATGCAGCAAAGGGACAATATGTGTTTAATTCACCATCAAGGAATTTGCATTTTTCACAAGAAGGAGGCATCTGACTTTGTTGTTACATGGTGCTATGCAAATAACAAATGGACTATTTGAATTTCTCACTCACTGGGGTAAATGCTAAAATGACTGAGGGTTTCCTCTGTAACTACTGAAAATTTGCTTATATGAAAGAAAAATCCTGAGCTGAGCTGGAAACGTAGTTATGAAAACTTGTTGGTTCAATCAGATCCTGTGCGTATTAAAGCACATCTTGATTTTACTCAGTCACAAGATATGTTGTTTACAGAGACAGGCTGTGTGAGCGTGGATCTAGCAGCCCCACTGGTTGGACAAATGCTAAACAAAAAGCATCCTCAGAAGCAGAAAAGTGCAATGGAAGAGTCATTCAAATCGGAAACTCTGGTTCTTTTTTTACTATATGTAGTGTTTCTGTTGTGGAACCTGCTGTAACAACTTTGTAGTTGCCATTTCCATTTAGCTGATCTGTGCTTGACAGAAGTCTCTGCAAACATGAGATACCACCCTGCTTCTTGTATATCTTTTAAAATGTACAAATCTGCTAAATCAGCTGCTGTAGATGCTTGTGAAGTTCAGAGACTTGCCATACAAACATCAGTTTGCTGCAGGCAAGGAATACTGACTCGTAACTATCGACTTCTGACTTTTGATTGCAGCAGAAGGAGCAATGCAACTATGGAGCAACGTCTGATGAGTGCATCCTTGTTTTGTTTGTAAAATACTTTAAAATTTGGCTTAACAAAAGGTTTTAAGAGGAAGGAAAGGCATTCATCAGATCTGTCAGACCTCAAGGATCAACACGATGCTTTTTAGTTAGAAATGCTGAATGTAAACAACATTGTTTGTTGGTAATAAATCTTCACAGGGTACCTTTAAGATGAAAAATATTGATTAACGTAGCTTTAAAACTGAACTCCACTGCCCTACAGAGCACTGAGTTCATGTCACCAGCCTGTTTTTTAAGGAAATTCTTTTGTTTTGGACTAAAACTTTGAAAAATGCACCTCCTTCTTATTGTAGCTATAAAGCTAACATACCCGTTGTTTTGCAATTATAATGTAGTTCTGGATAAGAATGCTTGAAAAGAGAGAACCCATAAAAGCACTGAAGGATAAAAAGCTAAGTAAATCTAACACGACACTTATCCTTCCCCACCCAAACATTGACATTTCTTTGCTGTGCCACAACGTGCTGATGCCAAACAGTGAGCTAATCATCAACAAAGAGAAAGAAAAAAAGGCCCTGATGAATAGGCTGGTATGCACACAGAAAAAAAAAAAGTCATCTTTCATCGCTGAGGTAGAAATTAATGTCTGAGAATCAATGCGAGGCATGAGCGCAAACACAACTGAAAAGGAGATAACTAAACAATAAAACTCTGCTGAAGTCAGATTCCTCAAACTGTGGTTTGGTGTGTTCCCAAAAGTAAAAAAAAAGTTCAGGATATAAATAGAGTTTGTGTTTGTTTGTGATGCCAGGATACCAGAAATTTAACAGTCGATACCAACACCAGTGAAATTCCACGATTCTTGATACCAAATTCGATACCACAATAAAATAAACAATAATAAAATTCAGCCTTTATTTTTCTTTGCCACTTCAAATAAAAACTCTTCTGAGCTTCTATGACAAAAAAAATCACTGTCAGGAGAGCATCTGGAAAGTAATGAAGTGCAAAAGTGATTTTTGCTGCTGGACTCTGACGTTAAACTCAGAGTGGAAGCATTTGATTCTCCAGATCCAGGATTCGATGTGACTTTTCGATTATACGGTCTATTTCTAATATTCCAACGTTAGACTACCAAGTCTTGATTTGTAAAGATCAACAGATCATTTGAGTTTTGTTATGTTATCTTCTACATTACATGCCACATTTTAGTATATCTGAGTTTGAAAGTCGTGTCCTCGGCTGGAAAGTCCTCCAGGAAACTTCTTCTATCAGCCAGTGTCCAGGGCGTGTGACTGTTTTTGGCCGTTTGGGTCATCAAGTGCTCATTACCACGGTGGGCCCCATTAGTGCTGATTAGATAGCCTCTGCTATTGACCATCAATCACTTAGTGACAGCTGTTAGTGGAGCGAGGGGTCCAAAGAGCAGGTGACAGGAGGAACAAAAAAATAAGGATAAACACAAATGTTTTTGAGAGTTATTATCAACAACAGCCTTTTAAAATTGCATATTTAGAATTTATTCCATTCAAATAGTTTGGTGTATCATTGCACATCATTAAACCTGAGCAGCGTCTCTTAATCCAACAAGCGCCTAAACCCCACATCAGAGGCTCTAAGGCACTCCAGCCTCCTATCAGGACAATATCCTGTTTCTGGAGTTAACCGCTCTTGATGTGTGTGTGTGTGTGTGTGTGTGTGTGTGTGTGTGTGTGTGTGTGTGTGTAGAGGTGGAGCACAAATGTCTCCGTATAAAAGGTTGAGGCTCTCGAGCCGCAGGTGTGTTTGGTTTTGCTCTATAGCTGCGCTGTCGGGGTCAAAAGCGCAGCCGCCTCTCTTCAGACTATTATCCCCCACGGGCTGGCAAACAGGCCGGTGAAATACGACACATCCACACACACAGAACAAACACACTCGACTGGGATATATTCCTAAACAAGCTGCCAAAAAGGTCAGGTGAAAAAAATCTGCCCCTCCATCCATCCCAATAATGCTTTCCTTTGCTTTAGTCTAAAGGAGAGAAATTAGCTCTGGTGAGATTTAAATATCGCCCGTGACGTGATAAGAACAGCCAGATATCCTGTCTTTAATTAGACTTTTTGTTCCTTTTAAATCCAGATGAAGCCGCCATTTTTGAGATTTTTCCAAACACAGTCTCCAAGATTGACAAATTTACTTTTGTCTGCATGATTAATGATTTTTCAGGTGGTACCCAGCAAGAAAAATCTGGTTCCCAAGTCACTCTGGGAACGTTTTTTGGATCTGGGAACGGTGATTGATTGTTCCTGCATTATGTTCCCTGGCTGTTAAAATGGCACATTTTTCTGACCTAAAATCAATGTTGTTATGTTTCTAGACTGTTCTGTGAAATATTTTGATGATCCAACTCAAGCCTGCAGCCTGCAGTGATTTTCAGTGATTGTTTTTGTCTTTTTTTTAAAAAAATTTCCCTTCTCCAACCTTTTCAGTTTCTTATGGAATCAGTGAAATTAGTCTTTGGCATTTGGAAACACGTTAACCGAATGATTTGTGTGTTTATGATCTCTTCTCTTATAAGGTCAGTTCAGGCCGCTCTCACTGAAAACACTGACGTCTCCTTTGAATCCAAGAGGCTTCTGCGCTCAAAAAAGCCTTTACAGGCATTTGTTCTGGACAGACATCGACTGTTTGATCAGGTGGCTGATTAGAAATGACCAAACTATTATCTCGCTGTCTCAGACACATAATAATGAGCGCATGTATGAACACGTCATAAACCATAATGGACAAACACACACACACATACAAACACAACAAAACACACACACTCAGAAATGTGCAGGTAGTTTTAGAGCTACAGTGCATCAATCACTCCGGGACAAAACAGCTTTTGTTTCGGGTTGATGTGTGAGGAACGTATATATTTACTCTATAGGAGGCTTCAAGTCTCTGAACCTGCTGCATGAAAACTCTCTTTACATTTAAAAAAGATGATCTATAGAGCAATAAACTGATAATAAATTAATAAAGTATACCCAGATTTATTTTAATCCTGTATTATACATTTTTGAGCTGAGTTGGAGACCTTTTTCTGTACTTTGAGCTACTCTTGTAAACAACCTGAAGGTTACTGCTTTACTCAAAGAAGAAAATAAAAACACTTGATGAAAGTGAACGCCATATTGTTTTTGTGCATTAATAACAACAATCCTTGATAGTATATGTTACCTTTAACTGAGGCTGACATGTCAAGCTGCAGATATGTCCTGACCTGTGCATCATATTCTAAAGACTTAAGAAAACATCTTTGTTTGGTACAGATCCCTGCACAAATCACATTATAATTATAAGTTTTTCAATAAAAAATGAGAATAATTATGTAAAAATTACCGTTTTGGAATTGCAATAACAGCCAAAATAATCACAATAAAATATTTTTCCTAAATCCTTCAGCCCTACTTTTCATGTAAAGTGGCAGTAAACATTAAACTGAATAAATATCAGCAGTTATTCTGTCTGAAAAATAAAATACCAGAGGAGGAACTAGATTTTTCGAACCACATGCAGTCTTATTTCTTTTACTTCAAACCACATCTGCACAGCTTTTCAAGAGTAAAATTCAAGCACTTTTGAAGTGCTTGAACCAAAAATTTCCGGACTCTCAAAGCCTTACGATAAATATTACTATATTACTACAAATGCAAACACAAGTTCCTTCACACCCACAGCAATCGATGTATACTGTCACTTTGTCAGCTTTGATTGTATGTTTTGATCATGATTTCTGATCAAGTATGATGGTGGGACTGTAACATTTCAAATATTAAATGATCTTTGGTTTACATGAGTGATTATGTAGATGAAACACCAGATTTTGTTGAAAATCAAGCATTTTTTGGAGCGTATTCAAATTCAAGCATATTCCTAACGTTGAAAAAAAAAACTTTCAGGACTTTGTTTGAACCCTGAAAACATTTATATCTGAAATAACTACACATGGTCTAGTATAAAACATCAGTAGTATGTTAATAACATTATAAAACCCATCTGTGCCTGGTTATACTGAGTCAAAGAACAAACACTTCCAGGCTCTCCAGGACGCCCATAAACTCTTTGTGGACCTCTTAGCTTTATCAGTTAGTGTTTGTAAAGAGGGCTGGAGGGTTCCCTAATCAGGCTGATAGCACTCCACTCTTTACACACACATGTACACACACACGTATGCACACTAACACAATTACAAAAGTCAACGTGCAGAGTTCAAATGGCTGCTGAGGCCACGGTCAAGGCTTGGGTGCCCCCCACCCTCCCCCCCGCCTCCATACCAGTGGGAGGAGAAGATCGTTACGATAGCAGAGCTGTCAGTCACCCACAGACACTGATGCACATCAACAACACACACATCAACAACTCCCCGGTGGTCCAAATGCACCTTGGCAAGAGCTGCTCTTCCCGCTGATAACATCGAAACTACAAGGACACATGGCAACCTGACAAAAAAAACCTCACAGTGTAAAAGTCTTACCCCAAAATCGCTCCATAAATAAAAGTATTATTTGCAAAATGTACTTAAAGTATTAATTTTGCAAAAACATTCCTTTCAGAGTGTTATAACTTGTTCTGTCAGTCAATGAAAAAGTCCAAAGCCTTTCGCAGCCACAGTTTTCACTCTGCGAAGCTGAGATTTTGCAAGGAGCTCAAGTGTGTGCGTGTGAAGTTGTGTGTTTGTGTTCATGCCAACTGACTAAAAAGGTGTGTAGCAATGGGAGTGCAAAAAGGCGGATAACTTCCAAACGGACTCGGTCAAGATTGAGTGTAAAGGTTGATCATGAGTCGAACGACGGCTCAGTGATCGCCCACTTTTCCAGCTGCTCTGGTTCCAGAAGTGAATTTTCCCCATTCATTCACTTTATTGATGTTTCAGAAAATCCCTATATAAAGAGTGTTAAGCCCGAAACCAAACCAAGCAACCAAAAGATGAATCATGACCATAAAACATTTGATTTATAGTGAAAGAAGAAAAGATTGCAAAAGTGCTAAAAAGGCAACGGTACAAGACTGTGTACCATAATTATTTTCAGAGTGGAAGAACTACTTATCCCATAAACCACTGCGAATGATATCACTTCTTAAATTTAGTGTGTATATTGTCCCTTATTACAAAATAAAATGCACTGTCCCTTCCTGAACACAATTTGTCTCATAGCATAGCAAAGTCTCATAGCAAAGTAGCATAAAATGAAAATACTCAAGCAAAGTACCTAAAAATTGTACTTAAATGAATGTACTTATTTACATTCCACCACTGATTGCTAAAGCGACCGCAGACAGTCTGCTATCCTGCTAAGTCTGTTCACCTGAAGGTAACAGTTTCACAGCGGAAAAACCCAAAACTACCCAGATTCGGTAGAATTTAAAAGAAGCCTGGAGCTAATGAGGCTGATTTGGAGAAGTCTAGTATAACACCACTTATACAGGATGAGCATCAGCCACGAACCGGTCCCAGCATGCACTGTGTGGGCGGCAGGATACATGCTAGACAGGGCATAGTGCTAACACACAGACAAACACATTTACACCAATTTAAGAGTTTCCGTTGACCTAACCTGCTTGTCAAACTGAAGGTTCGAGAAGCGAACAAACTCAAAAACTCAACACAAAAAGATGTTAAAATCCTTCATACTGTGAGGGACTTTGAAAACCAACGAGCCACCGTGTTGTCTCACGCTAACCGAGATAAACAATTCAAGACTTGATGCTACAGCAGGAGCTTTTCAACCTGCAGTCAGCCTGACTTGACTCCCTAAAACCTTGTGAAAAGATGCCTACTTTATAATCATTATATTCACACACACTCAACTTCCTGATACTATCGCCTTAAGAAAAGAAAAAAAAAGTCATGTCTCTCCTCCAGTGAATTGAAACAGACATAAATCAGGGATGATGTTTAACCACATTAAAGGTTTTCTGCAGACACGAGTGTTGATGCAACTGGTAGATTATTATTACTGTAACAAATGATGACATGATGCAGGAATGCTCCTCCTGGCGACAGGAATCTCCCTCATGCACATATGGACACACAGGGACACGCTACAGAGTAAAAAAAAAAAAATCCAAAAACTCACTGGTCTCAGCTTCTCAAATGTGAAGATTTTCTGTTTTTATGTCGTCTAAACTGAATATTATTTGTTAAATTAAATGTTTACCCAGAAAATATTGGTGCCTGTAGCCATCAAATCCCATAATCAAACTAACAGGTACACAAAGATGTATTTTATTTGATCTGAAAGTCTGTCACTGTCAGTCGAATGCAAACACAGAGAGCTTCAGGGTTGCAACAGTATGAGATTTTCACAGACAAAAATCTCAGAAAATATCACAGTTTCACAGTATACGACATTTCACAATCATCATTATTATTTTAACTTAGAATAACCCTTAAAACTGACATTAAATATGAAAGTCTCCCCTTTGAAAATAAATAAAAAAATTAAAAAGCTGTACATATAATGTTTGAACAAAAGAAATTAGTGATACTGTAGAATTTATTACTTTTTAAAATAACACAAATACAGTAGAATTCAGTACCACTGATAAGCAAATGTACCTGGTATGATAACTATCAATTTTCATTCCATTCCTGCATGAAACCAGTCTACCACTGCAACCCTATCTGTTAAAAATCTATGTGAGGGATAATAACAAAAACAATAATTATGTCTGGAGTCAGGCAATAAGATTTTTTTTTTTAAAGATCAACTGGATGCCAGCGTAACAAGGCTGTAATGTGGCTCACGTTATCTCTTATATTTGCTGTGGATTGGCTGCAGCGTTCTGTATGAGTTGAAGGTGTGAACAGGCTTCAACACTCAAGTAGGCAAACAGAGAGCCGCATTAATCAATTCAGGAAAAGATAAAGCGTGAAAAACGTTCTGCAAGTCATAGAAGGATTTTAGGTTGATGCAAACAGGCCTGGACTACTTTAATGATGCAGTTTTAGAGCCCAAAAAACAGGTGTAATGTGGGTGTTTGGTTACCAGAAATCATCAAAAATATAATTTGAGTTCAGCGGGCAGGAAAAGACTATTTAAGCACCAAGTCTTAAAGTCAGACATTCACAGGTAGAT
The DNA here is from genome assembly GCA_027495735.1 of Lutjanus campechanus. Lineage (NCBI taxonomy): Eukaryota > Metazoa > Chordata > Actinopteri > Lutjaniformes > Lutjanidae > Lutjanus > Lutjanus campechanus. Next base: position 6,352 of record JAJHUR010130494.1, on the reverse strand, counting down.
TGAGTTGTGTGTTATTGATATAACGATTATTTTGATAATTCATTAATCATTTTGAGTTATCTTTTTTTAAGTAATAAATGTCCAAAGTTCAGCTTCTCAGATGTGAATATTTTCTGGTTACTTTATTCCTTCATGACAGTGAACTGAACGTCTTTGGATTGTAAACAAAAGTGGACATTTGAAGAACATTTTTCACACATTTTCTGATATTTTATGGATCAAACAAGAAATTGATTAATCAAAAAAAAAAAAAAAAAAGATTGCCAAATTAACTGGGGAAAAAAAAAAAGTTGGTTACAGCCCTAAAATGCAGTGGTGGAAAGAAAAAGTTGATGATCTGTCTTGAAGGAAGCTAATAAAATTAAAAGGGGACCAAGGAAAGAGCCTTGAGGCACTCCACAGTTAAGAAGATGCAGAATAATCCTTATCAAAACCTTGTTTTGGGTTTTTTGGATTAGCCTGAAGCTAATGAGGCTCATTTAGATGAGTCTTCATGTGTGTCCCAAGCAGCTTAAGCATCAGCCACAGTTTAAGGACCAAAATCCTTTGGACAGAACCATTCCTACACAAACGTTCCTGAAATAATTTGCTTGTAGTCATCAAATGGTCAGCTTAAAATGTTCCTATTGAGTCTTTTCATACATAATACAGGGAGAAATAGTTTGGGTTTTGGATGATTCGTCTTGGACGAAGCAGATGAAATAAAAAGGGGACCGGGGAAAGAGCCCTGAGGGACTCCACGGTTAAAAGGATGCAGAATAACCCTCATCAACACTGAGCTGCCTGTTTGAGAGCTGAGAAATGAACCAGTTTGTAGTAATAGTAACGCTGGAAGAGGAATATCCATCCAGACTAACATATTTGTCAAGATTTGTAGAAAAATACTGAAAACAATGACTAAAGAAACAGTTTATGGCTATGTTCGGCTAATTTTGCTTGATGTGCCTGGAACATTTCCTGCAGTTTAGAACAGTCAGTTCAACATTTCTAACTTATGAGTCATCATCAACTGAATGCAAAGCAAGACGAGGCAAGCCTGGTTTTGCCAGGTTACAACCGAAGCCTTTTTATGATATACTGGACCAGAATGAGTAAACTGGGCCATTTAAAAAAAAAAAAAAAATCCATACAAGCCCTGGACACGCTGAAGTCTGTTACGTATTTAAGCTCTGCGATCATTATCGGACAGCTGATTCAACAAGGAGTGTCTTCTGATTTCTTCAAAGGAAATTTACTGGGCTGGTTGTTGGTTTGCCAGTTTTAGAGATACAGTTGCCAAGTTTGCAACTCGAGGGTGATCTTAAGTGTGGCTGATTGCGGTGGTTCCCATCCTGCGGGTCAGGACCCACCAGAGAGAAGGGCACAGGAAAGACATTTTTCAGGCTTTTCAGGGAATTACCTCTCTTTGTTTGTACTGGTCACAACCTGTTAGGGCCAGGAGAATACTCGATTCAATACTATCACAATACCAACTGGATATGTTGCAATTCTATAAGTATTGTAATTCCATATTACGACTATTATGATGTTTGTTTGCTTTAAACAGTAGACTTCTAGAGACTGTATGCATATTGTGAGTAACATTTCCAAAAACACTGCACATCACTTTAGTCAAACTTTGAGTTTTATTTCAGCAGCATCTTTGCTAAACTGCATATAAAAGTGAAATCAGCGGATATTAGTTCATTTCCACAGAACAAAGGGAATATATGCCTGAAAATATGAGCACACAGCACATGAGGCAAAATGGATAATACTACCGCAATGTTGATGCTAATTTCCATTAGCACATTAATGTCAATTTCCATTGTGTGTTAGCATCGAGCTAACTGACTAAAAGCTAACTATTTTAATATTTATAAAATCTATTCAGCAATCAAAAAAATCGATTGAGGGAGGCATTTAAAAAAAATCACAACACTTAAAGGGACAGTTCACCTCAAAATCAAAAATGCATAGTTTTGTACTCGAGTCTGTAGTGCTATTTATTTATCTAGATTCTCTTAGTGTGAGCTGCAGAGTTTTGAATACATCAGCTGTAAAGATGTCTGCATTTTCTCCAATATAATACGATTAAATGGCACTCAGCTTGTGGTGCTCAAAGCACCAAAAAAAATACGTTTGAAATATCTCTCTTTCCACAAATGATGACCCGGTTACTCGAGATAATCAACAGACCTTGTTGTGAGCAGTTTACTTTCTTTTAGTGGAAAACAAAGTACTTCCGAGCGAATCACCTGCAGTATAAACACTATAAAAATGTCGGACCATGCCTACAGGGAACAGAGGAGCTTGACAGTTTGATTAATTAAGTTGATATCATGTTTATAACAAAACCTCTTCCAGGTGCCAAATGATTTCACAGTTGATAGGCAACTACTGATGATATCAGTCTGTTTGTTCATCTTTGTTAGCTTAGCAACATCGAGCATGGCCATGTTATACACGCTACTGGACAATGTACTGTACAAAATACTGTTTTCATATCAATACTCTCATATTAACAAGAGTATTATTGATGACAATGGTAAAAGTGCAGCAGCCACATTGATTGCTGCTTGACTAAAACATGCATGTACGATCCATACGTTAATCCATGCTCCTACCTCACACATCTCCCACTGATCCAGCTTGCATTCTTGTATAATTTCTCTGCTCGCTCACTGCTGTTGTGTTGTTTACTCTTCTCACTGCTTATTTTACAGTCTATTTGTCTTTTGTTCTGCTGTATCCTGCTGCTGCAACAACCCAACTTCCCCACTGGGATCCATAAAGTCTCATCTTATCTATTTATGACCATAGAGAGAGAGATCTGTTTCTATTTGCACGTTCATTCACACGTTCGCTCTTTCTCTCCGTCACCGTTTTCACACCGCGGGAGCTCTGCAGCTTTTATCGCATGAGTAAATCTCTAAAATCCAGGTCTGAGGCTGCTGGGAATCCACAGGTTTCATCTTACAGAAGGGAAACACTGAAACTAGCTTTCCTCTATTCTGCAAACCCCCCACCTTCTTCCTCCATCCTCTGAAAAGGGACTGAAAAGCAGGAGTAACTGGTTTGGCCTTCGTTTTTAACTGCGCGTCTTCCCTCTTTTTTTTTCCTCTTCCTCCCCTCCTCCCTCTCTTCTTTGTTCTCTCTCTCTCGGGGGAAGCTCGGAGGACAGGTATGAGCACGTATAAACATAGTGGAGAAAAAAAAACAAAAAGTCTTGAGCAAACTAATGTTGCTTCTATGTTGTTTTTCCTTTTCATTGTGTTCTCCATCTCTATTATAGTTACTGGGTGTATCGAAACTGGCGATGTGACAAAACACGCAATATACAAATAAATTAACTGAAGCCAACTGAACTCTGAGCTGAATGGTTACAGTGGTGACACTGTGACTGGACGGTTGCAGGTTTAATTAGCAGAGCTGGATAGACGGAGCGAATGAATTTCACAACACACTCAACCAGAGTCCTGATTCTCAGAATTTAAAATCTTGTTTCATCATTTCCTTTTACATGGGTCATCAGGTTGCACTGCAAAGTTTCATTTCTTTGACTATTTTTTATCAGGCATCCCATATCTAATCAGAAAATCCTGCTGCCTGTAGCAACAGATTGCTGCAGGAATAATAAACCCAACATATAGGTCATTTTGCACATCTTATTTCCTTGTCTTGAAGTCAGTGGGGGTTTTTTGGTGCCTGAAATAAAGTCTATGGTTGACACAAGCTCAAGAGACTTTCACATTTTGTTCAGTAAATACCCCACTTGAGAATTTTGAAGCTTTTACATGACATGAAAAAAAATACTGTCAGCAATTATAAATGTGTGTTCTGAATTTGTCACACCACAGAAACACGAGTTATTAATCACAGAAATCGCAAAGGAAAGAAGGAAAGCTCACTTTTGCCTTTACACAGACCTTCAAAAAGGTGGTTGCTAATAAGTGGCTAAATGAGACTACAAAGGTTGTCGGGGTCATTAAACGTCATCACACAGAACACGAATCACTTAATGGAGTTGACCTGAAGTCATGTGACCATGATGTAATTCGTTTATAGCCCATATAAAATGAGCTTTCTACTTCTAGAACTTGCATTTATGCTTCAAAAATCACAAAAGTGGTGCTCGATTGTGAAGATTATCAAACTTTTGTTCATCACTGAGTTTATTTTTTGCACTAATCCAAAATGCAATGGAAAAATACCATCGGTTTTTATCAAGGGAGCCAAAGAGTTGCTAACTTCCAGGTTGGGCTACAAAAATACATCATCCATGCCGCACTCTACTGCAGGGATAGCAGAACAAAATTAGCCTAAAATTAACCATATTATTCTCTGTTTGATTGGCATCAGCCGCTTAATTTTTCCTCACCATCAGTGAATGATTAATCAGCTGACCTGAAAGGTTCACTCACACCGATTTCTCTAAAAATGGTGATTTTCAGTATCTCAGACTGAAGTGTATGTACATGAAGAAGGTTGATGGAATGCACCGTTCAGATTTATCTGTCAGAAAGCTGATGGACAGCTTACCTTATATATTATGGCAAAGAAACACAAATATTTTAGTTCCTGTCACATCAAGCTACAGAGAGCTGCTGTCTTACCTGTGTGCGTCCTTTGGTGTGCCTTCAGATGAGAGCTCTTTGTGTAAACTTTGGTGCAGCCTGAAAACAAATCACAGAGACAGATCATGAGATCAGGCTGACAGCGGAAATGTGCTCACCTGACACAAAGTTTACCTTGGCCATAAAGTTGAGAAATGTGCTGTTTCTTGAGTTGTTTTTCACCTGTGACCCAGTGAGAGTGACATACCAGTGGACGAACACTGGGGCAACTCGTTCACATGTTCACCAAGAAGAATCTTTGGCGAGGGAGGCCATATTGACTTTTTCAAACTAGGGTTGTCACAATACCAGAATTTTTAAATTCTGCAAGCCAAATTGCTGGCAGAACAATAAAGAACCTAGATATCAAGGCTAAGGATGATTAAGAACCCAGACATTTATGCTGAAAGTAGCAAAACACCCAGATATCAATGTTAAAATCATCAAGAACCCAGATATCAACGTGAAAAATTGGAAATGACACTGATATCAACACTAAAAACAGTTAAAAACAAAGATATCAATGCTAAAAATAATCAAGAATCCACATATGTCCACTAAAAATGGTTAAGAACCCAGACATCAATGCTCAGTTTAACTGCTTGGGTGATAAACTTAATTTCTGTACATTGGTTTTAATCAATTGCAAAATATCAGCGGTTGAATAAGTTATTATTCCACTGCAGCTTCTTCCAATGATTTGATACGGTCAGTTTGCATCGTCTTCAAAATGTTACAGCAGCCTTAAAATTTCCGCCTTGTTTCGTGGCCCTGACACACAAACAAATGAAGCTGCACAGTATAATTATCTCACCTCATTAACATATCTTTCTTGTTTAAAAAATCTCGAAGAAATCTGAGACAAATGACTGCAGTTTGTTATCCACTATGCCAACAATCTGGTGTCTGTTTACCCTATATTGATGTGAGTGTTTACACATGTCAGAGAGAGGCAGAGGATTACTGACAGATGTGAATGTATGCTGTTGCTTTGGGAGTTGTGTATATTTACACAGCAGTGATATTAGTCGAAAGCAATTTGAACCAACTGGTTGAAACTTGTTTTCATTTGGAAATCTTGCAGGCCTAAAGCTCCTGATTGTGCGCGTCTTGTGTTAAAATTGGAGGTGTACTGTACAGTAGAGTCTGAACTGGAAAATGGCTCTCCGCCATGACTCTTCCTTGTTCCAACAGCGTACTTGCATGAGTTTTAGTCATTGTTTTGCAATGTGCACCTGTCAAAAAAACATGCCGGCATCAATTAAATTAATCAAATGGGCTTAGAGACATACGATTCAGATGAATCTGACAATTTGGAACCGGTTCTCGATTCCCATCCCTACATTGCGCAGGAAAACTGTAGCGTCACCTAGATGCGCCATGTAGCAGGAAAAGTGCCAGCAAAGTAAACAAAAAGGAAGAAAACGAACGAAAAAACGGCGGGCAAAGACTGTGACTTTTGTGTTTCAGTTTTCTGCACTGTGTACCTGCACTGGCGGTTACACAGTGAGAGGTTAAGAACCAGACAATCAGGATGGGTCAGTCCTCACCAGTGTTTCCCAAAGTGTGGGACGTGTGAAGGCCCCGTAGGTGGGCCGAGAGAGGTCATGAAAAGTTTTTTAAGTTTGAAATTACCATAAAATATTTGTAATTGATTTTTAAAAAGTAATCAGATCTAATAAGGGTAGTCTTCTGCATGGAACAGCACAATGGCATATACTGGACTCAATAATACAACACACAATTTAAAAAAAAAA
>JAJHUR010130493.1:0-11389 GCA_027495735.1 Lutjanus campechanus | reverse complement strand
TCTGTGGCTCAGTGAATACACTGTTTTATTTATGGCGGCTTGTCACATTAAAACATCTGAACCACAACATCTTAGAGCAGCGCAGCACTTTCAATCGTATCTAGAAGGGAACCCTTTATTTACTAAATTCTCGTGGGATTCGTTTCCTTTGTTTTCTGATAAAATAATCAAACCTGCGTGATCTTTCGCGTGTCTAGGGTTCCCTTCTAGATACGACCCTGTCTGTCTCTCTGTCAAACTAATGACAGCAGACTGTCTGTGAACAGCATGTTACTCTGCACTGCTTCACACACACATTTGTGTGGACACTCAGGTATAGTTTGTGACCAATTTTGACATTTTTATTTTTTTTTAATCAGTCCGAGATGACGACGGCATCCGCGATTGATTAGTGATCAATCTGTCCTCCTCCTCCTCCCTCACCTGTTCACTCTGCTGTGAGAAGGTCTGACAGTTTCTGACAGAGAAACACAGTCTCCTGTTTAATATATAGAATTATACAGTTGTGTAATCCTGTAAGTGCACCTGGTTGGCGCTGATGTCATTCAGCATCACGTTAGTTTTGATGAGTTTAATAAACTCGTAATTAACAACCGCCTCCCCCACACGCGGCTCTCTGCGGTGAGACAGACAGGGTAAGAGAAACACACTGGCCTCTGCGTGTGCGTACTGCATGGAGAAGCTGTAACAGGCGCTGTGACAGGCGCTGCAGCCCTGTCATAATAAATTACATCAGAACAACGTCGGAACTTATTAATACTCTGGTCTTGAATAATGTAACCGTTTAATACCGAATTTCAGTACCCACACCTATGTATGAAACACACTGTGCTAAAAATCCCGGGTCCGTATAGGACGGCGTCTGGGTCCGGACCCGGACCGCGGTCCGCCTTGTTAGTGCCTGTTAGCTTACATTATTTTCTCCTCCAAACGCACACCACGTCCACTTGCTCAAGCTCTTGCAACCGCACCGCCTCTTCCTGGTACTGCGTACTGGCTGACGTATAGTAGGTATCGGGTGCTGTCATGAGCGAGTATTTGACGAGTACAGCAAAATAGGCCAGTATCGGTGCGAGTACCGATGCTGGTATCGGTATCGGGACATCCCTATTAATAATCAATAAATTGTTGCAGCTCTACAATTCTTAGGTTGTTGCAACAAAAACATTTATTGCTCCCTTAGCCACTCAAGTTAAAAATGTGTCTGAGTCACTTGCTCTGTAGACAGGGCTTCAAACAGACAACATAAACTAGAGCTGCAACATTTGATAATCAAAAGTCTAAATTCTCTGATTTCAGCTTCTTAAATGTGAATATTTTCTGGTTTCTTTGCTCCTCTCTGACAGTAAATTGAATATTTTTTGGGTTGTGGTCAAAACAAGACATTTGAGGACATCTTCTCAGGCGTTGGGGAAACAATGATCAACATTTTTCACCATTTTCTGACATTTTACAGACCAAACAACTATTAATTGAGGGGGAAAAGTTAACTGAATGAAACATTAAAATGATTGTTGCAGCCCTAACATAAACATATGACAAATCAAAGTGCTGGACTACCTCAGTTACTTTAGAAAATTTAATCAGTGTCTTATTTGTTGCTGAACATAAAAATATAGAATGTAAAGTTCTAGCTTGTGACTGATGAGGAGAACAGGGGCTGAGTTGTATGCATGAATGTTGAATTATATTAATATATTTATATTGTGTATGTGTAATTGATACATGAATGTAGGTCTGTGTGATATAGATGAAAAACCTGTCACGATAGTGAAGTTTCATGTCGGTCGATATTGATAATTATTGATCATGTAGGTTGTGACGGGTGACATGTTTTGTACCCCAAGGGATGGAAGCAGCTGTGGTGATAAAATTTGTAAATATCACAATATTCTTGACCAAATACCTTGATATTTCAACAATATTGTAGGGGTGAAAATGACATCACTTTACTGTGTACAGCCTTCAAAACCAGGAAAAGACAACACTTATGCTTTTATCATGGTGTAACGATATTCAAGAGATGAGATGTATGACTTGAGATCGCAATTATTTGTGATGAATTGTGCAGTCCCAGTGTGTTCTGGATATGTTCTTATGTGAAATAACAAACTCAAGTGGTGGAATTAGAGGTTTAATATCTAGTCAGTCACATGGTGAAGAAGTTACCACGACAATTAAGTGAATAAAGTAAACTTGGATGGTGTCATTGAGGTCGCCTCAGTGTAGACTTGGAGGTTATTGGTTGGTTATTTCTCGGATTAAAATCATTAGGCTATATCTGGATGTGACATAAGTGTTTTCCATTCCTGGTTTTAAAGGATACATTACAGTTCAGTGATGTCATTTTCTGAACTTATCGGACTGTTCTTTATATCCACATTACTCATGATGTGTTAATATTTTGTGAAAACACATAGTTATTCCTACAATACTGTTACCACGTTGATAAATATCAATATTGAGGCATGATTAAAGTGTTATATGTGATTTTCATCCATGGCAACAAGTTTTGACACCCACTACAATACAATGGAACTCTACTTAAGATAAGATGTAGGCTGCCTTTATTGATCCCTCGTAGGGGAAATCCAGTTCATCACAGCAGCACATGGGAAATGTAGTAACACATAACATAGGATAGAATAAAATAAAACAGGAATAATATGTATGCAATAAATACATCTGTTTGTATATACATGTGCAGTCTTTCTAAGATATGAAATAGTACAGTGACCCAGTTTTATAGTGTGAAACATTATCAAAATGTAGCTAAAAAGTTTGATTTGCTCCAGCAGCAGAATGCACTTCTTCTCTGTCCATCTGTTGGCTCAGTACAGGGTTTCCCCAGGAAATGATTTAGCAGGGGTGGTAACTTAACCAGATCCTGATGCGTCTCGTCTCGTGATTAGTTTATTAGAATGCAGCCAGCAATAGTCACGCTCCACACTGCCTGCTAAACACCTCTGCACTTTTCATAACAGTGTAATGATTTTCAGTTTGTTCACAGTAAATTTATTTGCTTTTGCACCAGAGGTTACTGTTTGTACTTTTCAAAGTCACCCAGAAATCATGACTGTGGCGTCAGACGGCAGGTCCAGTGTTGTCACTCTTTTTGAGGAGAGAATTAAAGGGATAGTTTGGATTATTTGCAGTGTGGTTGTATGAGGTACTTCTCTATAGTCAGTGTGTTACCTATAGTGGATGGCGGTCGACTTGTGGTCTGTTTGCTCGCATGCTAATACTAATAATACTAATATTTTGATTTCAAAAGAAACTTTATCTCCAGTTAAAGTAATATTCCAACATATGATGTGATTGAAAAGTCTAATCGCTTAAATTGTGATAACAAATGAGTAAAAAAATACAAAAATATGTGTATGAATATGCAAAAATGTGCGATTTTGAGGACACCAAAGTCACTTAAGTTTTTTGTGGGATCAGCAGGGACATGTCACACATTTGCTTCAGGAACTCAGTACTTCTAAATCTGATTGGTTTACAATAAAAAGTGTCTGTTACTTATCAGACAGCTTAATTTGAAGAAACATTACACATCAAGAAATGCTGTTGTGTTTTTGTTCTTTAAAAAAAAAAAAATTAGACTCAGAAGCTGCAAGTGGTCTTGGATGGTACACAGGCCTAATAGGGACTTTTACTCTAATTATTCTTGGAGATGCACACGATTTTTTGCAAAAAAGATTTTTTTCAAGGGTCTGACCTGCCGACTCCAATTTTCAGTCTTTCTAAGAACTATAATTGACAGAACTTTTTGTAACTTTTCTTTAATGTAAAACTAAATTGGATGTTCATAATAAAACACTACTAAATAACTTACATTTTCTCCAAAAGTACTCCAGGGTTCAGTCAGATGCAGAAGTTAAATGAGTCTAGATGATAAAATGTTTGAGGAGACACATCAACACAGGTTGTTTATTCTTCAGCCAGAACAGGAGGTGAGATTTTAACTGTCAGTCTGAACTTGAAGAGCTAGAAAGTTCACTGTTGTTGGGCGACACCATCAGCTGTTCAGGTGCTCCATCTCCTTGTAGACTGTCTTGTCTTCATCACGTTCTCGGAATCTGTCGCTAACGGCGACTTCGTGCCAGCGTGTGTCTGAGTGCGTATGGCTGTGATGTTATAGTCAGTGTCGCTGCGTGCATCACGTGACTATCGTGCAGAGCATATGAATGAATTTTAGCGGTACAGAATCAGATATGTGACGATGACAGGCTGGTTCTGGGCTTTTCGATCGGTGCATCCCTGTTGATTATGTCCTCACTTGATTAGTTTTTTGGTCTGCAAAATGTCAGAAAATGCTGAGATATGTCAATCAGGATTTCCAAAAGTCCACAATGGCATCCTCAAATGTCAAAGATATTCAATTTACTGACATGAAGCAGTGAAGAAATTTAAGAAGCTGGAAGTTAAATTTGACTTTTTCAAACTTGATTAAATGATTAATCAATTATCAATATATTTGGAAATTAATTTGCTAATTGATTCATAATTGATTAATTGTTGCAGCTCTAAAGTAGAGTAGTGTGTTTGTATAAAATCGACTCATTGCAGCTGCAGGATTGGAGTGATTTTCAAGCAGCTGCTGCTGTTGTCTTAATGGGTTTCGTGTCTTCATTGAGGAAATACTTTTCTCAGGTAGAGGAATTTGTGATCACTGTGTGCGTGTGTGTGTTGTAAAAAGTCAAGGGCTGTGGACAGACGTGGCTCGTGTGTAATTAGTTTTTTTAGTTTTCTGCAGCATCGTAGCGTTGAGCTTGTTTATCATGTGAAACCTGACACTCATGTCTGACAGAGTCTTGGCTGCAGGTGAGTTGGGGGTGGGCTCAAAGATCCATTCCGTACATTTTTGAGATGTTTAAGTGAAGTTCGAGTTAACCTTGAAGGCTCACATACTTAGTGTCTCTCCTGCAGGAAGTTTTTCCCCTGGCGTTTGTGAGATTCAGAGGAATGAGCTGCAAGTATAGTGAATGTGTGACCAGTAATGCAAACAGTTGTGTGGTTAATCTAAGAGCGTACACTGTGGCTAACCACACACACTCCATTGTTAGTGAGGCAGGCAGCAGGTTACATCATGCAGCCGCAGGTCCTGGCACGTCTCGTCCTCACACTACTCCCTCCAGGCTGTAGTGAGGAGTTGTAGGGGAAAGTGTGACGGTGTTTGTAGTGAGTTTTACTCCACGGAGCTGAGGCCGAGCTGGGCTGTGAGCTCAGACTTCAGTTATGCCTTTAAAGGCCAGGGTGTGGTCTGGATCAGACGCCTTCTTCCCCTCCTCCTCTTCTCCCGCTCTCCGCTGGTATTATGAAACAGCCTGGCTCCCGTCCAGACCAAACCCCGCCGAGGGCCCACTGAGAGCCAGACGGCCTCTCTCTCTGTGTCTCTCACATTTATTCCACGCTGTGAACCGTGGCAGCAGCTCACCACTGAAGCTGAGCACATCATCTCTGCATTCCTCACATTTTCTGCTCAGTTCCTTCCAGATGAATAAGCTACAAAGAGTCACTTTACAAAATTAGTGTGTATTGTGGATTTTCTTAAACACGGGTTAACCTTCTAAAAATAGGGAATTGACTCCTTTTCCATTACCAGTAGACAGTTTGTTTTTTTCTAATGTGTGCTGGAAAGCCGAGGCTCAACACAGAGCAGAAAGTGTCTGTTTTCAGCTCTCAGCAGTTTGTAACTTCTGACTGATTTGATGTTTAGTTTCTCTCCTGTGTCGCTGTTTGTACTTTCAGGTATCTGATGAAAAGTAGAGGTGGGACTCGATTAAAAAAATTAATCTAATTAATTAGAGGCTTTGTGATTAATTAATCTCAATTAATCGCATTTTAATCGCATAACCATATTTACCACAAGAAGCAACATTTTTCAATATAAATGGATTTTGGTATATGACTTAATCAAATAACAGACACATACATATATTTAAACAACAAAATATTGTGAAAGTGAAGTGAAACGTCCAGCGTCAGCCACTTGACTAAAAACAGTTAACAGACACACACCTCGGCAGCACTGAGATGTGAATCCCTGCCATGCAGGCCTGACTAGCAGAGTCAAACCAAGTCAAGAAAAACAGCACAAGTGTCTGTAAAGAGGCTCTAGTCTCGCCATCGTTCTACACAGAGGCAGAGATGAGCTGCAGGGAGACAGACTGCAGGCAGAGAGAGGAACTGGAGCTCAGGAGGAACAGGTGAAACAGCTGAAACTACAGTGAAAAGCAAGAAACACACGAGTAAATAACGACTGTAGTTGAGCCAACATTATATTGAAGCAGTGAACTGTTGTTTCTCGTGGTAAACCCGCGTTTCTCGTGGCGTAAAGACCCGCGGGGCCGCGCGCCCGTGCGCGCCTGCCGCCGCCGGTGCCAGGCTTCTTCATAGAAAATAATGGGGGCGGCTGTTTTGACGCGCGGCGTCTGCCGGCGGTGTGTTTTGGCCTGTCTTGTGCATCAGTGTGATCGGTCGACCAGGAAGTCAAGCACTGACAAACGTTCCGTTCCGTCCCGCGATTAAATGCGTTAATTTTTTTGACGCGTTATTTTTTTTTGTAATTAATTAATCGTAATTAACGTGTTAAAGTCCCACCCCTAATGAAAAGCCAACATTTCCTAAGTTTGCTGCTTCATAATGAAAGTTTTTAAATGGCAAAATAATGGGGGACTTGTATAGGAAAGGATTTAAAGTAAACAAAATGCGTCATTTTACAGCCTCATTTTACAGGTAGCCCTGTTGTAATAGAGATGCAGGCTAAATCTCTGCCATGCTGGAACACCGAGTCAATCTGAGCCAGCACGTGTGTATGGTGAAGGGCCAAAAGAGTTGTAGAAGTTACAGACGGAGGTTACAAGCTTCTATCTGTAACTTCTGCAATTGGAATTGTGGCTGCACAATATGGTGAAAAGTCATTTTGACTGAAATTGCAATATGAGTGGGATCATTTTTGCATCACACTTTATTTTCGCTGCAAAAAAAAACTATTACACTCATGATGATATGACATTTGTTGGGGTCTGTAGCAAACTAACGTCACATGACATTTCTGACATCTGGAGAACAAGATTTGAGTCCAGAACATCTCTGCAGCATTGTAACAGTGATTTGTCATACTTTTTTCTTTATCAGATAATTCAAGACTTTCGATATTGTACCATATTGCAATTTTGATAATGTCACAATTAATTGCGCAGCCCTTTTTGGAATGAATGCTGATTGTTCCCTCTCCCACTGAGGACAAAAGCCAGATGTTAGCAGGTGTTAGTGGGGTTTTTTTTGTATTGTTTTTTTTTGTTTGTTTGTTTGTTTTTTTGTTTTTTTGTTGTTGTTGTTGTTGTTGTTGTTGACCAGTGTAAAAGGAGCGTAGGAAGCCGATAGTGTTTTGATAACACAACTGCATGTTTGTGTAAATGAAAGATGCTTTGATGTAGATTTCATTATAGTGTAGTTTTTGGTCATGTCATTAATTTAGGCGTCTCTTAATACAGCATCACTGCATTACTATTTTTTGTTTTTGATCAAATATTTATTCAAGTTCCCATTATGCATCACAAACAGTAACGTACTTTACAATAACGGTGAGCATTATTGAACGTTAATATATAACAAACAAAACAAAACACAAAAAAATGCAGAACAAAACAAAAAATAAATAAAGATAATAACTTGATTACTAGTAATCAAGGAATATGATTTTTTCCAGTGAGATATTAATGAGTTTATATTGTAAAAGTTACCGTTGCTCCTCTAGTTATTGTTAGTTATAAAAGTATTCAATTCAAATTTGGATTCTTTTTTTTTTTTTTAAATGTAGCTCTGAATTATCAGTGGAGATCACATGATATTATAATAATAATAATTGTCTGTTTTTTGGTTACAGAACAGGTTTGCTACCTACATACAACACATAGTAGCGAGTGTTCATATAGAGCTGCTGCAGGGAGAAGTCAATGTGAGGTCACATAGTGAAGGAAATGAAGAGAAAACAGCACATTCTTGTGGAAAAGCAGACTGGTGGATGTTTGGCATCCTGCCATCTTCAACTTGTGGCTAAAAATCTTTCAGCAGCTGAAGTACAAGATGCACCGATTGTACTTGTCAAAGTCTAGAAGCAAAGAGATTGTGGTGACTTTACTGTGAAGCAGCCCAGCGCTGTAGCTTGGGCAGTCACATGATCGACCGGTGGCACTGACTGCACACTGACCCCTGTTTGATTCTTTTTGCAACAATTCAGTCCTTTGAGGAGCTGATGGTTCAGAACATGGCAGCCTGCGTAGCTGCTGCGTACACATTGTGTCCGAGTAAATAAAGCATGCGTGCATAATATTTGGTCTGAGGCAGAGCTTCCTCTGGCTGCGAGCCGACGAGGAGACACGGCTTCATTTGAGAGGCAGCTGGCTTCAAACACACAGTAATTTCCTGTAGGCTGGTGTGTGAGGGCAGCCACAGCCCAGCACAGTGTTTACTATCAAGAAATGCCTGCAGCGTGTCCTCAGACACCGCCACTTTTCCCTCGCTTTTTTTCCCCCTCTGACTTCACTACATCAGGAAATTGAAGGAAACTCTTTAAGCTGAAGCTCATCTCCCAACTGTGTGTGATCATGTGCAGAGTACACATCTCACATGCATCTCCACATATCTGTTCATAGATCCTGGAGGATGGAGGATTTATATTTAAAAAAAAAGGTCAAACATTTGCATATTTTTCCCGCATTTTTTTTAAACAGCCGTTCAGTCATGTTGTGTGTAATTAGCAACCTGGTAAACAGGTTTCTGTAACGGTCTGAATGCTCCACAAACACAGCTGTACTCTGACAGAGAGGCAGAGGTTCACAGGAGTGTGTTTGGAGGTGAGCGTGTGGGCAGGGTGGGACAGTGTGGGTTTGGGCTTTAGGGTGTGAACCGAGCAGCTATTGTGTTATTGACTTATCCTCTGTTTTTGTCTGTCCCTCACAAGGCTTAAAAATAGGATTATCACATCATTCCAGTGAGGGCTGGGCCACATATCAGGGCTGTAACAGTAGTTTATTTCCAATATTGCAATAGAAAATGTCTCAATAGTAAGGCTGCCAAAAATATTGAAGTATATCAATACTTTTTCAGTACCATATTTTTAAAAATTCAATGCTCATTCCAGACTTCACTTCAGTTCAGTCTTTATTGTGCTGCCTGAAATTAGGCTTGCAGGAGCAAAACCACAGTGTTGAGTGACTCTTCCTGTGGCAGCACTGTGGGCAGGTTGCTCTTTTTAAAAAGAAAAAAAATAAATAAATAAATAAAAAAGGAGGGGAAAATCCATAACCCAAACTTATTTGTGTGACCAGGACATTTCTTTTCTTTTGCTGTGGTATTGAAAGACGTATGGAGTATGGTATTTTATATTGGATTGTTCAATATTGTTGTATTGTGACAACTCTAATTCCTGGTTTCTTGACTCCTCTCTGACAGGAAGCTGTATTTTTTGAGATGAGTAAAACAAGACATTTGAACACATCGTTTTAGACTTTGTGAAACACTGATCAACGTTCTTCACTATTCTGACATTTTATAGACCAAAAAACTATTAATAGAGAAATAATGAACCGATTAGTTGCAACCCTACTTTTTATTACAGTAAGAAGCTCAATGGTGGTAACAACCACAACAGTATAATTCAGTTGAGAAGTCTGGACTTACTTTTCACAACAGAAATTATATTATTGTTCTTACAGGGAACTCCAGGTCCTGATATCTGTTCAGATGTGATCGGTACCCAATCTTATTGTACATTCATAATTCAGACATTCATTGCCAAAACCAATTCATGACCATGTTTTGCACATGTTTAGGTCATGGCTGCTACTATATTTTATTTTATTTTATGTTATCAATGAAGGAAAGCAGAAGCATTTTAAGTTAAACAGAAAAACAAATCATATATGAACAAAAAACACTGTGCACATCAGATTTATTATTTAATAAAGAACTTTTCTTTTTGTGTCTGACATTGCCATAAATATTGTATCGTAGACTTTTTTAAAATCATGGTATTATGATACCTTGAGTTTGTGGTATTGTTACATCCCTATAATGTATTGATATTCTATCGATATCGTGATATGAGACTAGATGGGATATAAACTCCTCCTGAGCACCAGTGATATGTGGTATTTGAGGTGTGTGTGCAGAGTCAGGAGGACACTAAAAGACAACATCCAGCCTGTTCACCCTGCTGCCATCAGGCAGGAGATACACAAGTATCCACTGCTGCACCACCAGACTGAAGAACAGCTTCATACATCATCAGCACTTGTCTGTATAAATTAGGTTATTTTTTTTATTTCTTCAGCCAGTTCCAATCAAATACACTGAAATATCATTTTACTACCTTGTTGTAAACGATAAATAAATCACCTTGTATCCTTGATATGGTCTTAGATTTTGGATATCATTATATGATCAAATCTGAGGCTGTGTTAAAGTAAATCGATGTCATTTTCTGAACTTACCAGACTCTTCTAGATGTTCTGTTATTTTCCTGGTTGTGGAAAATGTTGATCAGTGTTTCCTAAAGCCTGAGAAGATGTTCTCAAATGTCTTGTTTTGTCCACAACCCAAAGAATTTTGACTTTTTTCCCTTAAACAAATTAATTAATTAATTAAATTGTTGTCTCATCAATTTATTGTTGCAGCTTTAATGTGGATATAATGACTAATATTTTGTGAAAGCACCAATAGTCATTGTTAGAATGTTGTTACAATATTGATAAGCATCAATGTCGAGGTATCTGGTAAAAAGAATCTTGTGATGTTTGATTTTGTTCATATCCCAGAGAAGATAAAGTGCGTAAAGATGGACATGAATTTTCCTTTAGACTTGTTTAGCATTAGACAAAGTAATTTTTGTGAGTGTTTGTGCTTTAAGCAACACAGTGTCACATGGCTGTGCACCGCCTGCTGAGACAATATACTGCAAACAGCCCACACCCACAAATATAACTGTGTCGGACGACTCTTCTCATGTTGTTAGCTGCTGATTACAGGCCTCAGGACAGAAATAAATCCATGACAGTCCCTGACCTGAAAATGACCTGTTTTTTTTTGTTTTTTTTTTTTTACAGAACACTTAGTTTATCATTGCATCATTAATTAACTGTCCTGTCCTGTCCTGTCCTCGCCCCGCAGAAAGCCACCAGGAAAACAGACAAGGTTCGGCCCGACGAGCTGGACGTGACTGTGCTGAGCGACCAGGACCTGAAGGACGAGCTGCTGAAGCACGGAGTGGACGCAGGGCCGATCGTCGGTGAGTCCTCACAGTAATAGAACCAGCAGCAGCTGGGTCACAACAGGTTAAAGACTGAGGTGACATCTGCCCTCAGCACACAGCTGTACGACC
>JAJHUR010130492.1:0-42335 GCA_027495735.1 Lutjanus campechanus | reverse complement strand
GCTCCTCGAAGAAAATCTCAAATAGACTACACTGTTATTGAGGCATTCTGTGAAGTAATGCTGGCTGCTAACACAAAGGCTTTATTCAGTGCAATATCATAGAGAGGTGGTAGCATATGAGGGAAGAAAATGAGCATTTCCACGTGATCCTGTGATTCAGCAGAGAGTTTTCTGTGATGAAAGGAAAAAAGAACGAATATCAGATTGGCATCAGGGCATTAACATCAGAAAACACCGGGCGAGCTTAGCTGTCTCAGTGGCCTTTATGAAAACAATATGAGCATGACATTCCTAGTTCGATCGCAAGGTTGATTTAAACCAGGTTTTTTCGTGTTATGACTTGTGCTTTGTCATTTTTAAAAAAAAAAATAGAACCCCAATTCCAAAAAAAGTTGTGTGAAAAGTAAATGAAACGGAATGCAATGATTTGCAAAAACTTTTCAAGCTATATTCAGATGAATACAGTACAAAGACAAGACATTTAATGTTCAAACTGATTAACTTTATTGCATTTTCCAAACGTCCAATCCTGAATTTGATACATGCAACATGTTCCAAAAAAGTTTGGACAGGAGCATGTTTGTCACTGTGTTACATCACCTTTTTTTTTGGAACAGAGCTGGACAGTAATTGTTGAAGGTTTGAAAGTCACTCATTCTTGTCTGATTTACGACTTCAGGTGCTCAACAGGCCGGAGTCATATTCTGTGCTTCATAATGCACCACACATTTTCAGTGGGACACAGGTTTGGACTGCAGGCAGGTCAGTCTAGTAATTCTTTTACTACGAAGCCACGTGCAAAATGCATCCTGGCTTTGTCGTCTCTGAAAAAGATGTCGTCTAGATGGCAGCGACAATAAAGTTTATCAGTCTGAACATTAAATATCTTGTTTTTGTAGCGCATTCAATTGAATATAAATCGAGAATGATTTGCAAATGATTGCGTTCGATTTTAATTTATACTCAATGTCCCAACTTTTTGGGATTTGGAGTAGTAAATCACAGCAGAAATGTTTGTTGTCCTCGCTGTCGGGCTGTCATGAAACGCCTAGTTCAAGACAAAATTTTGTGTCTGTCTTCCTATTGCACAAAGGTGGGTGTTTTGTCTGACGGTTGGTAAAAGACATGTTTTGTGTGCCTGTTTGTGTGTGTGTGTGAGTGAGTATGTGTGTATGTGTGTGTGTGTGAGTGTGTGTAAGACCGTATGTAATGCATTCATATTTTGCACCTTTCATGTATCTTGTTCACTTTTGTTTTTTTGTTTCTGAAAGAGAGGCCATGTGGTCATGTGATCTAGTGATGTGCTGCTACCTCCATCGCCTGTTGTCTCATGTTGATATAGAGGGCCACGTTAAAGCATCATACAAGTTACAAATCAAAATGTCAAGGTGTGCATCATTCGCTGGTTCTGTCTCATCTACCTGATATCTGTGGAGAGAAATACTAACATATATTTAACTTTTTGTATCTGGTTACATGGTAATACTTTATTTGAAGGGGTGCGCATAAGACTGTCATTACACTGTCTAACCCATTTCATGACACCTGTCTTGAATATGAAGGAGTCCTTATGAATGTTCATGTCTGTTGTCATTAAATGTCATTTGGTCAATTGTCATTTTCAATGCAAAGATGACATTGCTTTAGATGTCTTTTATACGACAACTTGAAATGAATAAGTCAATGATGTCTTTGTTATGACAACTTGACATTAATCAAGACAACATAACCTGTCAGTGTCTTTGTCACGACAAACTAACATCATCAAACTTAAAGGAACTGTTTAGTTTTATGTTTCAACATTACATTAAACTGTCATATGTGGTTGGTTTTGACACTGGCTGCCATAAGACTTTTATAAATGTGTCATGAATGTTTGTCTGGTAAAGTGGTACATTTTGGACTTGTCATAAAGATGTTATATTACACTGTCAAATGCAGAGTCATGAATCATTTCCTGGATTTCAAATAAAGTGATATAACATTTGCCTTATAACATTCAACAACAGCGTTATGACAAGTCCAAATGGTACCACTTTAGTTGAAGTCCAGGAAATTATTTATTACAGTATGACACATGACAAAAGCTTTTGACAGGTTGTCATGACACTGACAGGTTGTGCTGTCTTGGTTAATGTCAAGTTGTCATAACAGAGACATCTCACACAATGTCAACTTTGCATTGAAGACAACATATTTGACCAAATGACACTTTATGACTACAGTCATCAACATTCATAACGACTGCTTCACATTCATGACAGGTGGCATGAGATGGTTATGACATTAATGACAGTCTTATGCACACCCCTCCAAATAAAGTCTTACTGTTTACATTAATGTTCAATATGATTTGTATTCACAGTACAAAAGGACTTCACCATAAAAAGGGCCACATCTCTTATATACATTATAAAGGGACTCTGGTCCAGAATAGATTCTGACTTTATTCCTGTGATCTTGGATAATTCATGAAATAAGCAGATGTGCTCAAAGCTTGAGTCTGCAGAGCGCACACAATCATCAGTAATGCCAATATTCTGTTGTTGCTCCATTTAGTTTGTTGACTCACTGAATGTTTCATACATTTGATTGAGTCTCAAAAAACAAACAAACCTATTTGCATAATGCTGCTAAAAGATTCGCACCAGAAAATGTAATCAGATCAGTCGAAACTACTTAATATCCTGCAGCCTGTCACACTGACTGTCTATTAAATCAGTTTCTTATTCACTGTCCCGCTTAAACAATTCAAAACAGTGTGTCTGGATAGAGTCAGAAAATACAACTAAATCTGTGATTCTATGTGATTAGTGAAACTGAATGTCAGCATTTCACTCAATAAAGTATGTTTTCAACTTTTAAAGCCAACAATGCAGTTTAGCCTCAGCTTCACAACATCCAGCATTCACAGTTTCTTCAGATATTGCCTTCTCTAATTTATTCATACATTCAGCTTGAATTTTTAACCTCCACGTGTCCTCTTGCAGCCAGAATATAAAATTCAAAGCTTGAACCCTATCACGGCTTTCACATACAGGTATAATATGGATAATCAAATTCTAAATGGAAGCCCTAAAACGTGATCAAAAATTTTGTTTTCCTTGTGAATTTTTTTTTCATAATTTTGAATCAGTTTTTGATTACATTGAAAAACTTCAGTGCTAACCTTCCATCTCACTGATCATATATAGTCACAGCTCATAATTCAAATGTATTTATCTGATTCCACAAACACTGACAATTATTATTATGATCATCATTATTATTTGGCGAGGCATAAGGGAAAATAAGGGGAAAGGGGTTTGAGATTTTTTAATTTTACATTCTGAGGATAAAGTCAAAATGTCAAGAATACAATCGAACTTTCAGTATTATACAAAAAAATAAATCAGAGGAAGAAGGGTTTTTTTTTGTGGTTTTTTCACATTTGGAGAATGAAGTCGAAATATTGAGAATAAAGTCGAAATACCACTTCGACTTTATTATCAAAATGGTATTTCAACTTTTCTCGGCATTTCAACTTTATTCTCAAAATCAAAAAACTCTCAAACTTCCTCCTTGGATTTATGTTTTTTAATGCCTGGGACTAATACTGAAAGTTTGACTATCAACTTTACTCTTGACATTTCGACTTTATTCTTGAACTGCAAAATAAAAAAAATAAAAAAATCTGTCTCCTCTCATTTCCCCCCTTATGGTTGGCACTAATAATCTTCCACACACAAAACTCAACCCGCTGTCATAACTCTGTTTTTTCTTTCATGGAGACGCTCACTGTGTGCTAATTATTCAAGATTATAGAAATAATATTCTGAGTTGGACTTATTTGCTATTTATAGCAAATATGTACTTGTACTATTACGAAGAGGAGGGCCTGCATACTGTACCAACATTGTGTGTGCTGTGGAGGTGACTGAAAGCGCTCAAGAACTCAATTACTAACTGGAGGGATATTATGTCTCATAGCTTTAATAATTTAAAGACTTTTATTCTCTTTGTTTCGTTTTGAACATCCACTCTATCCTGTTTGTCTCCAGTTGTCTCTTATGTCAAGTTGCACTTGAAAGATGAGTCAGATATGAGTTTATTGTGTGAAACAGGGTTCCCCTCCTCATTCTTTATTAATATTATTGATTCAATGAAATGACAAGAGAGGGTTTTGCCAAAATGGAATGTAAGGAAGGTTCGGCTGGCGATAGGTTTACATCTGATTCTTTTTGTTCCAAAGCTGTTTTTATGTATAGTTTCTCATTCATACTGTCACAAAGTTGAAATATTGTAATATGGTGTCCCAATACCAAATCATTCACTTGTGAATGGGTGTAGTGTCTCTAAACACTGTAGCTCTTTTGTACTTTGATCCATTTGTAGATAATTTATAAATGTTTCTACTTGATTTTACGACAGCCTTTTTGTTAGTGCACTGAGATTTCCTCTCCCTGTAAAAGACTGCAAGCATTCTCCATAGTGTCCTTTGGAATCAGATGTATCAGTCCACCGTATGTGCTTGCTTTGTGAATCAAAGTTTAAAAAAAAGGAAAAAAAAAAAAAAGAGAAATCATTGGACAGTATTTATGGTGATTAATTATGTGTGGGTGTGCATGTGGAAAAAATACAACTTTTATAACCAAATTAAATTTGATATTTTTTAGAAAAGTCTTTGTTTTACATTCATTTGTGTATGTTATTATGTTTTGTTGTATGTGTTTATGTTTTCACTGAAGGCAGCGGGAGAGATTAAAAACCTGTTGTATTTAATACAGCAGGAAACACTCAACCTTTTGACATAAAAATGTCAAATGTTAGTTAGTTAGTTAGGTAGGTAGGTAGTTCGGGCAGTACTTCTCAACCTTTTTCCTTAAAGGAACTTTTATATCTGAGTAAACTGATGACCCCTGATTAAGTGACATATTTTCTAGATGTATAATATATTAAATGTATAACAATAACAGGACAAAACAACTGATTAACTGTACAATTAATCCAAACAGTTTATTTACAATTTATTTACAGGTTTATTTACAATTAAATTATAATTTCAAAATGCAGCCAAACAGGATACTATTGGCATGATTATGAAGTATAATTCATATTTCAAAATCAAAATGTCTTAAAACTAAAGAAATGTATATTAGAGAAATATACATTATAGTCATTAGTAAGGCTGGGCAATATTTTTACATTTTACCATATTGTGATATGAGAATAGATATTGTGACAGTTTTAAAGTCTGCATTACAGTAAATGATATCATTTTATGAACTTACCAGACTGTTCTTGCTGTTCTATTTTTTGCCTTCACCCACTTAGTCATTACAGCCACATTACTGACGATTTTTCTCTTTGTGTTAATATTTTGTGAAAGCACCAGGAGGTGGCTGAGGAATGGATCGTAGAACGCAGGCAGGCAGAGAAGCAAAGAGGCTGATGAAAATTATCCCGGAACACAAGGAAGAAACTATCAAGTATGAGAAAACACAAGAAAATAAAGCAGCAGGAAAACTAGAATCAAAGACCACAAGGCCTGAGCTCTCGGCTGACTGAATTAACCAGCACTGGATATGTGGAGACCAGGGGTTAGATATTCTGGAGGTCTGATGAGGTGCAGTAGTCAGGAGGAGCCAGGAGACCAGAGAGGGAAGACCACACCCACAAGAGAAACAGTAAGACAGACGGGCGACATGGTGAAAGGGGAAAATGGGAGGACACTGGGGAGCGTGGCTGTAGGCATGACATGAGGAGCTTGACTGACTGCCAGTGGAGTTTACTGTAAATATGAATCTCATCAGTGGAGACTTTGTTCTAGAGGTTTCTCTCTGAATTTAATTAACAATCTGTAAAACTGAGTCAGAAATAGATCACACTAGTTTCATTTAGTGATCAATGCACCAATTGCTTACAGGTTGCTTAAAGGGACAGTTCACCCCTAGCGCCTCTAATTCCATTTTCTGGAGAGAGCAGAAATTTCTACGGTTCCAAAACTAAGCAACTCACACCAAAACGATATAGATAGATTAACGGCACTATAGGTCGGGGGGAAAATATTTATTTTTGATTTTGGGGTGAACTGTCCCTTTAAGGCACATCTACTCTTTGTCTGATTTAATCATGATCTCAGGTTGTAATCAGATATGGTGAGCATCGTTTGGATAAAAAAAATCACCAAATCAACTTCAGAAAATTCTCTGTGACACCTCACACTCATTACTGAAGGACGATAACGGGACGACAGTGAGTGAGTGAGTTTTCTATTGTGATCATTTTAATCAAGACATGACAAATTACGTGATTTAATAAATTAATTTATGCAAAGTTTATTAACTGAATTACACTTCTGTCCATATTTAATATTCTTCCTACCAGCAGTCTAATGGTGGGCTGTCATTCAGTCCAGGAGATCACAGCACATCATATCCTGCCTGTCATTAACATCAGTGAGAAAAAGCTGAAGGGAAGGTGACGACGGTGGTACTTCATAAACAACAAGACCGGCTGTCTGTAAAAATTAGACTTCCAATTATCAAGGCAGGAGATCTGAAGTAAAACAGATGTTGACTCTCATCCGTGACTTCAAACTGTTTCTAACTGGAAGGAGCCTGAAAAGTTGAGTCTGGGTGAGCTGCAATGAGTGAGTTTGTTTATTTACACATATAGAAAATAATAATTTAAAAAAAAGATACAGTATGGAAGCAAGGGAATGTGAAGGAGAATTGCCTAAAAACCCTCCAGGGGCTTGCGAGGTGGCATTCCCTAGGCTGCATATTACAGGTAATTACAGTTCACAGTTTGTATGTAAATGTAAAAAAAGCTGGAACATAGTTTAGCAGAGTACTTTGATAATGTAGCCCATAAACACCCATCCTTTATGCAAGCTGGGGAGACTGGGGATGGTTGCAACTCTATGTATTTCTCTCAGTTACTAAGAGACTGTTTGGACCCAACCAACCAAATCTTGATAGGCTGCATTAAACTTACATCAATCTGTTAATTACACCTACCATTTAAAGATGATAATAACACCAACCCTCGGGACAGTTGGAACATGAACAGATTGAAAATGCATAAAATTTCATTCATCAGGGCCTGTTTACTGTGATGTGCTGCTCAGAGCAGGGTAACCAGATTCAGTTCAGATGTGGTCAGAAAAGCCTTGATAATGCCGTATTGTGTAGTTTGTGAAATTACACCAAATGGTATTTTATTCTCAGACACATTTTTATTCCCAGGTTTCATTGGTCCAGCAACAACATGTGCAATATCTGATCATATTGTGATAACATACCTTTATCTTTGACTTCTTTCCTCAAGCTACAGGATTCAAGGCAAGCTTACAGACTGACACTAAAATACAGCAGAAGAGAAAAACAATTAGCAAACAGATGCTGTAGAACTGGATAACATACTCACTACATTAAACTCCCCATCCTGCACCCTTGAATTCACGGCCTCCTGCCTGCAGGATGTCCTGATTGGCTGCTTCAAATCAGTGATGTAGGAAATTAACAGAGCTCATCTTTTCAAGGGGGGTTATGAGGTCAGACCCATATTGAGGCGACCTGCTGTGATAATATCAGCTTGTGTAAAATATGTTTTTGTATTTTCAAATTACCTGTTTTTTGAAGGGCTTTTATGCCTTTAATTGATAGGACAGGTGAGGACACTAAAGAGGTAGAGAGAGTGAGGGAGATGACATGCAGCAAAGGGCCACAGGCTGGAGTCGAGCCCATGGCTGCTGCTGAGAACTCACAGCCTTAGTACATGGAGCACACACTCTACCAACTGAGTTACCAGGGCACCCCGACCAGATACTTTCTGATATGTTTGTGGCCATCTCTGACTCTGTGTGGGAATACAACTGAAACCTGGCCAGAAATATCTAATTAACTTTGTTGGGAAGATGATTCACTCTGTGGGGGGAAAAACTAAACTTAAGACAATGGAAACTTTGCAGGAGATCCTAATTATCTCCGCCAGGCATAAGCAATCATTTGTGTATATGTGTCTGTTTTTTTTTTTTGTTTTTTTTCCACATTCATGACTGTATGATGAAGGACCTCTGTGATTCAGACTTCTTGAAAAACCCTGAAAAGCATTTTTTATGGCTACACTCCAGCAACAGCAGTGGCCACAGGCATTATGTTTTCAGGTCATCCTGTTGTTACACACACAATATCTCAACATATTGAGGGTGTTTCTTCAAACTTAAATGTAATTTTAATCCTTTACTGTTACTGTTTCTAATCAAAATGTTGATGATTACAAAGGGGGTAACATCAAACTCTTGATTTGGGGTTATTTGGAGATTTGTACTCTGTGTGACCTCTTCTAGTTTGACTTGTTTTGGTAAAGATGAGTTCCTCGAGACTAACAGCATATATCAGGCAATGCACTACAAACAATGATGAAATATTGTGCTAGTGATCAGTACATCGTAGTGATTTCTTAAAATGGGCAGGCTTCAATTACAATAATTAACTCATTTTGGGGGGTTCTTGCACTTTTATGAGTAAGTATATGTTACACTATGTAATTTATTGAGTAGCCTTCAGCTTCATCTGCACCCTTGTAGCCAATAAGGCTATGTGATTGCCAATGAGCCATTGGAAACCATGAGATATGGGTGAAAACAAACTCAGATACAGGTTTAGGAGTCGGGAGTCATTTAGAACAGCATTTCCCAGTCGTGGTCCTCAGGCTCTCTGCCCTGCATGTTTCAGATGTTTCTCTGCTCCGACACACCTGATTCTAATAATCAGCTCATCATCAAGCCTCTGCAGAAGCCTGATAACGACCTGTTCGTTTGAATCAGGTGTGTTTTGAATTCATTGCCACAGGTCACCCCTTTTTTTCCTCTACTTTCTTTGTGTTCTACTTCCTACATGTCTATAATCTTTTTGGTAACATTTGCAGTACACAAGATGAGAATGATTGAGGAACAATCTTATAATCATTAATGAGTCATTCCTGAATAAATCTGATTCAGGGACTCTTTGATCCAGTGGCAGACACAATCTGTTTGAGGAGCAGGACTGAAAACATAAAAGGGCACCAGCTCAGAGAAGGTTGAGCTGAGTGATGCATATGTGGTAAAACAGTTCCAGTCCCTCGTTTAGATTAAAATTGTTTTATTATGTGTCTGAAAACAGAACACCGGCTACACCTCTATAATAAAAACACACAGGCTATTAATATGACGTATCACTTCACTTGAGGGGCGCACAAGAAGTATTACTAATGATTAAGTTATTAATAATCAGTGAGTCATTTCCCCTCAGTGGTTTATTCACAGTTAATCAGGAACAACTCATGAAAAGAGTGGTAGTTATTTGAATTCACAGATACTTGGGAACTAGTGGATAATGATGCGTTGCTAGAGAACAGACTGGGAGAAACTCAATTAATGAAACATTAGATAATGAGGTACCACTTTACAATAAGAGTACCCTTGTAAATGATTTAAAAATGGTTTATCATTGGTGGATAAATACTTAATAAATCATTAATAAGCTGTTAGATAAAAAGGGCCCCAATGACTGTTGCTTGCCAAATAGCGAACCCACATTCATCTGTACTGTTATGCCTCAGATCTTATTGTTTATTGAACTTACTTCATCTTCTCCATAAGCAGCAATTATACCTTTCAGCTTCATCACATATTTATTAATATGTTACTAGAGTTGAAAGGGATATCATTATCTGTATCTGTGGCCGTTTGATCAACAGCAGTATCTGTCTCTGTATGAAGTTGGCTGTGATACATACTGTCAGCTGTGTTAAATCAGGCAATTTTTGTATTTTCTAACCAAATATTCATTAGCAACGCAGCGAAAGAGAAACTCTGTACAGTAAACAGTAATAATTATCCTTGAAGATAACTGAAGATAAATGAAGGGGTTAATCTTCAGTTGCTATGATGCTGCATTCATGTTTCTTGTTGTGTTAATCTTACTGCAGTTCTCAGTGCTAGAATATTACATTACATATATAGTAATTA
The DNA here is from genome assembly GCA_027495735.1 of Lutjanus campechanus. Taxonomy (NCBI): domain Eukaryota; kingdom Metazoa; phylum Chordata; class Actinopteri; order Lutjaniformes; family Lutjanidae; genus Lutjanus; species Lutjanus campechanus. The sequence goes on along the minus strand of JAJHUR010130492.1, from coordinate 32,338 downwards.
CATTTCATATATGTTAATATTATGTTATAATACAATAATATTATAATATTAAAAGGAGGTACTCATGTAAAAATGCACTGAGATAAAACTGAACATTACTGCGTTAAACTTTGGAAATGATTTTTTCCCGAATAATAATGAGCAACCTGGGGTAGAAGAATTATTACTTGCATTATTTGTGCTTTCCCAAATAACATATTCACATATGGATCCAGATAAGTAGCACTTAACCATCGTCAGCAAAAAAGTGTCATTTAGCAGATCTAATTAATATATCAAACTACCATATGGTCTGTATCCTCGTCAGGACAGAATTCCAGGTGTGGCACAGCTGGCAATCTTCCTTTACTTGGTGTACCAATCACCCAGTCTTAGTCATGTACAAATGGTGATCTGTTTCACACTTTACAGTAAGGTTCCCTTTTTCAAGTTAACAATGTTAGTAACTAGATTAATTAGTAGTAAGCAGTTACTCGATCTTGCCAAATAGTGATCCCATATCGATGCATGAAACCTGTGTTATAACTCATTTTGAATTGTTAATCAATGATTTATAAATTGTTAACAACCTAATCAATAACCTAATTATAAACCATTTATAAGGATAATCTTGTTGTGGTACTGAAGTGGGTTCTCTAACTGATTATTATCTACCATCTAGTCCTCAAATCAGAGTTATTCAGGGATTACTCATAAACCATTCATTTATTATTAGACTGGATTAGGTTTTTAGATTAGATTTATTTTGAACAGGTTTTTTTTCACATCCGAAAATCCATCTGTATTTCATGGTCTAAAGCATAAACAAATGGCAGAGCACATATCTTGCATCTATATCTGTCTCATAGCATCTACCTGGAGCTGCAATTTGCCAAACTTCAAAACTTAATTTACATCACAAAGCTAGAAGTATTTGCTATTCATGAGTCCATCTGTTTTTTAATAGTCCACAACCTGAACAAGTGAAAGGCAACATAGCTTGCGATGCCATGAAAAAGCCCATTATAATCAATTAGTCCAGCCTCACTTATTTTGAACAGGTAAGAAAGTGTATACATGTAGGTAAGAAAAAAAAAACATCAAACAAGAGTAACAACTGAACTTAATAGCAAACGTTCAGCAGAAATAAATAATTCCTCTCTGGAAGGAGTAGGAAAAGGTGAATTCTTATCAAGTCCTGCCTTCTTTTTTAATAGTTCATGAATATGCTTTTTGAAATGTTATATATTCCAGTGAATTGTCCCAATTTTCACCATACACAGCTCAATCAAATAAATAAAAAAAAAACATTCATTATACTGCAAGAACAAATAAACAGAATAAAATAAAAAATAGCTGAACTTAGAATCAACCTACATGTCTTGTCTCCTGTCTGTACTGTGCTGGTTCCACTCTGCAATGATCCATTTCTTATGCATTCATTATGTCGTATTTAAACATTTTAAACTAACTTATTTAAGGTTGACCATGTTTTAATTTTGTCATTAAAGTTGTTATATAGAGTAACTCCTTTGATCGCCATGCAGTGACTTTCCTTCCTCATTCGTTCCTGAGGAAAGACTCATGTTTTTGTGTCCTGTCTTGTCCAGTGTTGCCATCTTTTCAGTCGCACACTGCTGCGTGCTGTTTTCATGCTGTTACACCACAATCCTCAGGAGGGCAGCAGTGCTTTTCAGTTGGGCAGTGGCAGCATGTGATTGTGAAGGCTGCAGTTTCGCAATGAGTGATGTTGCACATAAGGTGGCAAACCAGGTCTCATCAATGAATCTAATTGTGTGATTAAACATTTGCTGATGTCAGCACACAGACAGAAATTTCACATCAGAAAGGTCCTTCAGCCTCCTCCTCTTCCACTTTTATACCCTCCTCTTCATGCATATTTGTTTTTTTTTTGTTTTTTTTTTACTATTTGCTTAATTTTAATGTTGATCCAAGCAGGAAAAGAAGCTCAAAGACAAGAACAGAAAAATACTGCAGTGTTTCAGCAGAGTCATGCTCAAACACCCATTCTGTTCCCAGGGTGGTAGGACAGAAAGGAAGATTGAATTTGTGAATCTATTAATCTTTGTTTTGTTGCTTCTAATATATTTGCCCTATACTCTCCTCTCCCCTTCTCACTCCCTTCCCCCCCTCCTCCTCTCCTCCTCTCCTCCTCTCCTTCGCTCCCGCCCTCTCCTGCCCTTATTTTCCCTCACTATCCAACAGATCTATATTGAGCTGTAAGTCTCTGGACTCCCCGAGGGCCATTGGATGTTTAAAATTCTTGCCAGTTGTAACCTCTCTATCACTCGCTTTCGTCCTGCCTGCCACGCCACCAGAGGGGGGCATAAGGAGACATCCATCTTCTGCTGGCCTTTCTGAATATTTCACAAAAACCTCAGAGTGCCGGTTAAACACTGAACGTCCATTTGACCCCCCTGCCCCAAACTCACAGCAGGGATCTTGCAGGTAAAATATTTTAATTCGACTTTGATATACCGAGAGACCTCATGTCATGTGGCCAGTTGGAGATTTCTTTTGAAGTCTCTGGGCTTCAACAGTTTTTAAAACTTCACTAAGTTTATATGGTAGCTGTGTGGTAAAGACATGTAGGTACTATAAGTTGCTCTGCATAAAATAACTGTATGCTTTAATTATATATATTAGACATCTTCTATGGAGACATACAGAGCTCGATTAAGGATCACACATTGATGGTATTAGACTTCCTGTGCTATTGTGGTTGCAATGCGTACTACAGCCTTATTCATTAGTTTGGTGAGGTTTGGTGTGGGGAGACCGATTATATTGGCAGCAGTATTGTTTGTGCATGTGAGGTTGAGGTTGTCCATGTGAGAATTTGGAACAGTACAATATGAAGGGCTGAATAATACTCTGGTTCAACAGTAGCTTACAGATGGCTGAAAGTCTTTGGTGGTTCCTTTTTTGAATGTCATTAGTTTATTGTCCAGTGTGACTCCCAAGGTATTTGAAACTGTCCACTGTTCCACTGCTTGGTTGTTGGTGAGAATGGGCTGCTGTGGTGAGGGGCGACTGATTATTATTTTTTTTGTTTTAGCGATGTTGAGGTGAAGATGGTTATTTTCACACCACCGGGTGAAGTGTGTGATTGCATTGTGGTTGTCCAGAGCAGAGTGGTAATCTGCAAGGATGGCTGTGTTGTTTGAGTATTTGAGGTAGGTGGTGGTGGGTGACGGACGGGTGCAGTAACTGGTGTACACTGTGTACAAGGAAGGGCTCAGTATACAACCCTGTGGGGCTCCTGTGTTAGTGGTGTCACAGTTGTGCCACCCTCACAACTTGCAGTCTGTCACTTAAGAAATTGCGAATGAGGTGGATCAGGTGAGGGGGAGTGTTGAGATCGTGTAGCTTTTGGATCATCAGATGCTGTCGGATGGTGTTAAAATCAGAGCTGAAGTCCACAAAGAGGATCCTGACAAAGGTACCTGGGGAATCCAGCTGCTGGAGTGGGAGGTACAGCAGGTAGGCCACAGCATCCTCTGTGCCCCTTTTAGCCTTGTAGGCAAATTGGAGGGGGTCTGAGTTGACAGCTGGCAGAATGATGTTGAGCAGCATCTTCTCCCAGAGCTTCATTATTATGGATGTGAGGGCAATAGGTGTAGTGACTGAGTTCTGTGGGCCAGGGTTTTTTTGGTACAGGGATTACTATGGCAGTGGCAGTTTTCCAGTGAATAGATATTGTAGCAATCTGGTAGGATTCACAGAAGAGCCAGTGAAGGACAGGTGAGAGTTCCAGGGCGCAGGTTTTCAGCACTCACGGTGGGATGCCATTAGGCGTAGCAGGATAAACCAGCAAAATAATAAAACTATTATAGTCAAAATGCCTTTTTAACCCTTTTAGATCAATTTTACAATAGATCAATTTCTTTGTATTCTGATGTCAAAATCCAATCATGTTTTCTTCTTGTAAAGCAAAGCTAGGTCGCATTAGCATTGCATGTTTGATATGACACACCCACTTTCCAAATTTCAAATCAAATTCCTGCCTGCCTATCCTGTTTTACTTGGAAATATGTGATAATATGGAAGCTAGATACTCAAAATGCAATTTCACTGAAATAAAGGCCCCCTGGAGGCGGCCCACCCCCCAATTTGGGAGCCACTTCTCCATAAGACAGGTCCTACAGTACACTGCCTTACGGCCTCTATTTTTCTGCGTGTTTTTTCTATTGTTGGTATTGTGCTGTACTGTTGCACGCAACAGATGTTAATTGGCCACACATGAGAAAGACTCAGAGGACTGTTTTCCACCATTTATTCCACCCACTGCAGGAAGACAATACAATAAATATATAACTTGTCTCCAGGTTGATCACTGCGCATATTGTGCCTCATCAGTGTATTTTCTAACTATTTTACACATAATTATGAAACAAATTTGCAATTAATCAGATTACCACAAAATAATTGTCGCATAAAGAATCTGCAGCCTTTGGGCCCTCGAGGGTCTGGGCCTCAGGGCAAAGCTGCCTGCTTTGCCTGGTCGGTAATCCAGCCTTGCATGCTTAAAATATAAATCCTTTCTTTGCATGCTTAAAAGCAATAAAACATGACCTGACATGACCTCGAGCTGTGTATTGTAAGTTTTACATAATATCTTTGTTCAGCTCATGCCAGAGGAATTCTCAACAACAAAAAAAACAGATCACACAAAAGGGTTCACCTGTGTCCATCCATCCACTCCAACATTAATGCATTTCCCAGCGGGTGGTTTGAGGCAAGCCTCTTACCTGTCCATCATGGCACTCTGAGGGCAGGCTGTCGGTGGGAGGATATACCACCTGGCTGCTAACTCATTCCAGGCATCCCGCAGGGGTGGAAAACTGATGTTTATGGCAGCCGTGCTTGGAGAAGAGCATTCATTCGTCATCAGCAGAAGAATGTTGGCTGACGTCAGGGCAAGGAAGAAGCCAGGGCACAGGCCTCGCCTTGGTGATTCATCTTCCGCTGAGACTGCTTGGAGTGGGAGACATCCACGGGGCACAACTTGGCTGGAGAGCCCTCAGAGCTCGAGCACCATGGGTGTTGAAAGACTGGCTGCCTGGCTGGCTGGCTGGCTGCCCCCTGGCAGGCTGTAGTGCTAAGTGTTATCACACAGGTGTAACGGCAGCTTTATGTGCCGAAAGACAGGACTCCAGCACTCCCTGGAGATCAGCGGAGGGAATACAGAAGCAGTTTGCAATGATTTCCTCTCAGAGGGCTTTATAAATGCCCATGGCTCCAATTATCTTGGGTATTCTTGGGACACTTTTTTTGGTTATTATTATTCTGTTCATGTGCTCCCATGCCAATTAGACGCATCAAGAGGATGAAACAGAGCTGAAGATTATTTGATGGATTGCTGAAAGTTAAGACAACAGGATATTGCTGTGGTTCAAAATCCATCACTGAGCTGGATTACTGCCAGCAGAGGTTAATAGATCTACTAATCATATGATGACCCCAGTGTGCACTGAGGAGTCACAGGCTGGTCATAGTTTCTGTTCTGTCAAACCTGGATGTCAAACTCCGGGTGAAAGGTTCTCCAGGTGATCTTTAATATAATCTGTCCTAGTTTGTTTATACATAGTCTCGCTACAGCAGATAATGTGAGATCTGCCGAAGTGCAAGGTAGAATTGGACAGTGGTGAGTAATAACAAATTGACACCCCTAAACCTGGGTATACACTGTATGATTTTAGAAATGTTGTTGTTTAATTCCAACTGCTACTGTACAAGTTAAATTGTCTGTGATGTAAAGCCAAAGCTTGCAACTCTTCAGGATTGTTCTGGCTACTGACAAATGTCAATAAAGATTTGTTTGAAATCTCTGTGGTGATACATTTTTAGCTAGCAATGATGCTAACAAGACAGAAGTGAAAACGGAAAAAAAGAAGCTTTGGTGTATTTGACTCACAGGGACATGTATAGTATGGCTTGTCCGTTTTGTAAGATAGATATATTTTACTGTCCATATTTTCTCTCCATCTGATGCGTCATGTCATTAAGTCAATTTCAGATGCTCTGTTTGTCATTTTGCAAAGGTGTTGAAGATGGTGTCAAGGTGGTTGGTAATTGATCTTTTCCTGATCGACTGTTTGATTAAGTGAGTAATATTAGCAGCTCCACTGCTTTGGTTCACCATGACGGGGTCAGAGGTGGCGGTGGATTGGGTTGGAGGGAGGAAAACAAGGGAAATCTGGGGGCAAAGGAACTACTGTATGACATTTTGTCCTGCCTTGCATGATGTCACTTTTGTGACTGTTGTTGCCTCTCCTACCTTTTATATAAGCAATAAATAATTGATCACAAAAAAAGAAAAAGGTGCAGACCCCTTAGAATCAATGTGTGGCTCTGCTTCAGTTGTACGAGACAACGGCTGAACAAAATTTCTGACATGTCATAAATTCATCTGAATGGATGATGTGCACACGGCTTTACATTTTTTCAAGGGCGCGCCTTGCCAGAATCAATGTTTTCCCTCCATTCTCCTCAGTGGTAAGCACACAACTTCTGCATGTCACTGCCATATGAAGGGCCACCCCAAGGACTTTGGATAGGCCCTGCAATGCAGTTTTATTTCAACTCTCTACCTGTTTCCACACAGTTTTAGTTGAGTGAAATGTTTAAAGACTGATTTGTGAGTCTAATTCATGCACAGATCATTGTATTTAGTGCACACCACTTGTATCAGTTCTATTTTTTATTGCACGTTTGTTGTTTGGAAGTAATTTTCTCTTGAACCACAGTAAGATGTGAATTGTTTTTCATACATTTTCTGTGTAATGCTTTTGAAATTACTTCCAGCTTGAATCACCCATACCATCATGTTTTGATGTTTAATGGAGAGAGGTATTACACACCACCAAAACAATCTTCAACAGGTGGGGAACAAGAAAACACCTGTTTCTGTTTTTTTGACAGCATGTTTTGATATGAAATTGTAGCGTCTGTCAGGTAAATCAGTGCAATTTTGAAAATGCAAGTATACAGCAGTGAGATGCATTTTTTTTTCCAGTATTATCAAAATTCAGTCAGTGGTATCAGAGATATGAATGACACATGAATGAGGAAGCAAACACTGGAGTCGATAACAGAGTAAACATGAAAATACATAGTGTGATTTAATACTGAAGGACACAGAGAGTAGTGGGCTGGCAGACTCCTAAACAGACAATTTGTTTTATGCAGCTTTGATACATGAGCCAAAATCTGGACATGTGTTTCAAACCAATGTCATATTGTCAATTTGTAATAGATTGGCTAAATTTTGGCAGCAGTTTCAACAGGATTAAGAGTCTACTGTCATGCTAGCAGCTCTGTGTGACTCTGGCTACTTAAACACAGCTGTGCTTTGAGCTTAAGGCTAATGTCAGCATGCTAACTTGCTCACAATGAAAATGCTAATATGCTGATGCCCAGTAAGCACCGACCTCGGTTTCAGGTTTGATTTTTCAAGGAAAACTGGGTGATATTTGGTCTGAACGTCTTTTGAAAATGCAATTACAACATCAGTGAGTCACAAAAAAGAAATTTGTTCAATCATTTTGATAATTTGTTCAGTTGAAGGTTGAAAGAGAGATGATATTGATTTGTGTGAAAGCAGTTGTCTACACAACAACACATTTAATGTTTCATAAAACTATATAAACAGTGTATTGGGGTCACCAATAGTGCAAGCAAGACCATGAGAGGCTGAAGAAGTTCACAAGTTGCGATGTATGGCACAGACCAACATTTACAATATCGCCTTTGCTTTTGCCTCTTTTTCAAGATATACACCAGCAGTTCCCAAACTTTTTCAGGCATGTCCCCCTTCAGAAGCCAAAAAAAGTTTACACACCCCCTGCTCTACAATTATTATCGATCATTAACAATAATTTAGGAAGCAATTGATTTTTAAAAAAAAAACAGGATTTAAGTAGAATTTTAGTAAAAATGAAGGTCAGCACAATAGCATTAGCAAACTCTAGTTTCTTTATTTTCCTCACATAAATCATATTCATCTAACTTTCTTTCATTCTCACTATATTTTTCCCCTGGTCATCCAAGCCCCACTGCAGTGGCTCTACGCCCCCCCCACGGGGGCCTGCGTCCCAGTTTGAGAACAATTTAAACACACTATTACAACCTCCTCCTGTGCTGCCATGTTTGTTGTTGTCATAAACATTTGACTCCTCTTCTTTGACTCTGAGTGGTGCCCACTAGTAGATGTGTTGCCCAACACCTGAGTTAACGTTAAGGACACATGAAAGTACAGCATGGGGCAGTGATGGTTTCATCAATTGAAACGCACCTATCTACAGTATTTTCATACATAAAGGGGGCATAAATGAGCCTTAACAGGCATACACAAAATACTTAGGCGTACTGGTTAGAATTTTGACGACTCCAGCACACAGAGACATGCAGTATTAGGGGAAGTTAAACTTTGTTGATACTATACTATAGACTTCTGGCCTTTCTGCCAGAGGTGCCAGAAAGGCTTTAGAAGCTCAGGTCACACAGTTCAATGGATTAAATTCAGAACTTCCATTCAGAAAAATGGGGTTCAAGTCCTGTGTGAGGCAGATATTTTTTCTGGCTTTGAACTGAGAATTTTGGATTTAATTTCTTAGTCGGGCTTCAAAGTGACAGTGGGATATTATTTGCCTCTTGACCATAGTTTGTTTTTTAAAATATATTTTCAACAGAAAAATGCTAATTGGATGTTCAGCAAGTTTTACAATGTTCACCATCTTAGATTAGCACGTTAACATGCTGACATTTGCTTTGCAGGGATTTGGTCATGAACCAAAACGTTAAATTAAAATTTTTAATGGATCATGGCACTAGATGAAAAGGAAAGGGATTGCCACAGTGATTTATGAGGCTGACACGAACATTTGCACCAGATTTCATGACAATCCATCCAATAGTTGTTGAGATATTTCAGTCTGGACCAAACTGGACCAACCAACAGCCTGACTGACAGACTGCCATAGAGTGGCTAAAAGACTCAGTGGTCTATTTCCTGGATTCCTGACCAAGTCTTGGCTCTGACCAGTTGTCATCCAGATAAATTCTCCTGCTATTCATCTCTTTTAACATCTCAATGAGGCACAGCTTCCTGTTTAAACCCATTAACATAGCTATGAGGATTTAGGTCTTGACCCATGGTGCTCCACATCAAACGACCTCCAAAAACCTTTGAGCCACCTGGCAGCAGCTTTATATCCAGCACTGGAGTCACACACATGGTGCATCGGACCACCTCTCTGTCATCTCTAATAGCAGCTGCAGCAGGTTGCATGTCTGGAACAACAACTGAGATCTGGAGACGTTCCCAGACTCAATAGTCGGTGGCCTCTGCCACTGTCAGCATTAATAATCGCATGCAGCCAAAAACACAGACGAACGGCTCAAATTAAAGCTCAGTGGCTTCAAAATGCAATGCGTTGACTAACCCTGCACTGTAAACACTACAGTGATGGCGACAGTAAGAGCAAGTTCCTTTCCTGAGATAATATAGACTCCATTTGTTCTTCAAAGTTTTATTTGGCATTTAGAGATACCTAAATGTCTCTCTAAGGCACATATTTATTTTAATCAGCCTCTGCTGTCAGAGAAAATGTTTATTCGCCAATGATGCCTGCATGTATAATGCTGTCACCTTGGCACTGGTGCCACCTGGTAATAAAACAGGCACTGAGGCACTGGGCACAGTGGGTTTAGTTGGAAGACATATTCTGCCAGTAAAGCACATTTGTCTCAGAGAACAGGTATTTAGGGGAATGTCAGTGAGTGGAGAAGTGAAGACTAGTCTGACCAAGCTCATTAAAGCCACAAGGTGTTCTTTACCATAAATGTGATGTCAGCACTTAGTCCGATGTCACCAGAGTGGATGGATGCCACAGTACTTAAAACTGCACTCTCACCCTTGGCTCACTCTGAGACACAAAACTGCTCATATTATCATCTCCCTGGTTGTAGGGCAGACTGGAACAAGACACCACACTATTTCAGGCTTTAGTTCAGGCTTTGAACTCACACTGACGCTCAGTGCACCTCATTATAATAAGTGTATGGAATTTTAGGTCAAGGCAGATGAAGTGATACACATAAAAAGAGAAAAATATAATTACCCAGGCTGCTAAGATATTAAATGGGGCCTGAAGGCCTGCTGCATTTCTACATGCATTTCTACTATTCTTTATTTGACTCTGAGCACACTCACCTGAAATTTGTTAATACTTTGTGGATACTATTAACTGGAAAAATAATGTATTTGTTTTAACTTTAAAAGTTAGTGTCTGGGTTGCTTTAAAATTTTAAGTAAACTGACTGAATCTGAAAAGGTAAGTTGAAGTAATGTTGTAATAAATAAACTTTTCTTGCTAAAAAAAAAGTTTCTTTAGCAACTTATTTTAATGAGTTGACTGAACTCTATCAAGTACATTCATTCAACTCAACTTCAAGTTAGAGGAACTCATGTTTATAAGTTCTGAAAGTGAATGCTAGAATGTTAAGTTTAATTATCTTGAACAAATAAAATGTCTATATTTCTATTAAGTTAATGATTAGAGATAAGTTGATCCACTGAATTCCTGTATGATTTTTTTTAAGTGTACACTGTAAGTGCAGATTTGCTTACTCAGCTTAAAGGTTTATTGTAAACAGCTTGGAAAAAAAGATAAATGTTCACAATTAACTCAATTTAACTGAAAGTAAACATGTTCAACAATTAAGTTGAACCAACAACTCTTCAGTCACGCTGACAAATATTATCAAAAATATGTCACATGTGATTTCTTCAAACTACAAAGAGACAGGGTCTCAGGAGAGTTTTAATGCTTTAATGCGCAGCGCCTGCACTGCAGTGATGTTGAAGCTGTAGAGTTTAAAGTAACTCTGATTTCATCATTTTAAGTAGTACTTACATAATCATCAAAAAGTTCAAAATCAAATATTAATTTACGAGTTTAACAAACTTGAAAAAGAGATAATTCTACTGGCACTCAACATTTGTAAGTTAGTAGACGCAAATTTTCAGTTCTCAATTTAAGCTTTTTGGTTTTTTTTTACAGTGTGAAAATAAACATTCCTTTGAATATTTAGTGTGTACAGTATGTGAAAATAATAGGTTGGCAGAAACACTGTAACACTTTATTATAATAATGTACTTTTGTTATGTTAAGCCAACAAAGTTTGTTATAATAAGAAAGTGACTACATCTCATTTGAACACAAAAATTCTATCCATCCTAATTCTATCCTCCCTATCAAAATATGCGCACAATGTATATGTGGTTAAATAGTCTTAAAGTAAATTGGCTTTATTGGCTTTATGAATTTTAGTACAATGAACTAAAAAGATCAAAACTTAACATAAAAAATGTGTCAATCTTACAAGGGATGAGTGTTTGTGAACAGGGAGTTACACTATGGCTTTGTGTCAAGGAAGAATTGGGGTTTACAGTGAGTCTCAAACTGTCGATGAACTATTGTGTTCTTTAGCAGGAGTCATACAAGAGGGGTATTTGCATGAGTGTTTGCCGATCCTTTGTATCACGTTGCCAAATGTATAGTGTGCTGTGACACCACAAGGCTTTAGATATAGTGCCCGCATCCATCTGCTCCATCCTCGCAGTATGATCCCATGCGATGCCAAGGACAAAGAAGAATATGTAGCTGACAGCTGGCGAAACCTGCGCTAAACTTTTTCTCCCCCTTAATACAAAGGCTCTCTGCATGCGAGAGAAACTTTAAATATAGTAACAAACTTATAAATAGTGAAGAAATATTTTGTTTTTCTTCTTTTTGACAAGTAAGTAATAAAATTAATAATAATCATGGGCTCTTTATCCCAGAATCATATCCTTAATTTGTTAAATCAGCATTAAAAATGACTGGTGGAGACGCCACTGATCCCTTTGACCTCATGTGCATTTAATTTTCTCGCAGCTCTTCCCCTACCGGCGATTACCCACGTGGCTCTCGTTAATCTGACAGACGGCACATGTTTACTGATTTCTATCATGGGAATAGCCGCTCCTGCCCGCCTGTCTGCCAGAGCCGTGCCACCGGAGAACAGCCCTCTCATCATTTTAGAGGAAAACGAGGAGGACGCATTTTAAGACCTGATGCATCGAAGTTTTACGCGGATAAGAAAGTGAACCAACATAATTTTTGTCCTCTGGAGTCAGAGGAAGTAAGTTAACCGGGGCACCAGACAATGTAATGATTCTGTTTCCAGCGCTTTCTTTCAACCGACTGCACACAGTCACCACAGCTGGATGACCAGAAGCTGCAACTTTGCTGAAATGATGCTCAACTTTCTCCCAGTTGTCGCAGTGGCTGTTCTTACAGCTGTTGGAGGTGAGATTTCACTTATCTGGCTTGCTTCAGGTGTATTTCTCTGCAATAATACACAATAATGCTCTTAGCACTTTTATTATTAGTGGCTTTTTGATGCAAAGTCAAATGTCTATATTTTAAAGGGATAGTTTGGATTTTTTTTAAAGTGGGGTTGTTCGAGCTACTTATCCATTCTCAGTTCATTACCTACAGTAGATGGCAGTCAGCACGAACCCAGTTTGGAGAAGCAGCCGGAGTACCAGTGTAGGAAGCTAAGCACTGCTGCGTACATATTTCAATCTCCAAATCTCAAATCTAGCCTATATCAGTTTAATGGTACAGTATATTTCGAACATTTTTCAGCTTAACCTTGCTTTTCCAAGGGGAAACCACCATCATAAAAGCCCAATCTTGCTCTCTACAAACCAGCAAAACTCTATTGGCAAAGTCAGTGAGTTGCTTGTGTTCAACAAGGTAAAATCATTGATTTCACTTATGGGGTTTGGTTGGTTTGGAGAGAATGATATTTGGCTCATATAACAGCAGTTTCCTGAGAGAAAATGCTGTCTGACAGGAAGGTAAAGCAGTGAAAATATTCTAAAACTGATGTAGATATATTTTAGGTGGGCCTTTTTTTTTTGAGGCGCCTAAAATACATTTTATTGCTGACCCTGTCCACAGCATGAATACACCCCCACTTCCAATAATCCAAACTATCCCTTTAAGATGTTATCGTGTGAAGCAACTGTCTAGCATTGTGTCAAATGCTTCTCATGTTTTTCTGATATTTTGAAATTGTTGTTTTATTTATGTGAGGGTACGGACTGTAGCACTGTGCCCAAGACAAATATTCCCCCAGGGCACAATAAAGTTTCCTCTACTCTCTGTACTCTGTGTTGGAGCAGACCCAAGACTTCACATATATGAAAATAACTGGGTTGGAAGTAGTTTAAAGGCTTCAGCTGTGTTTACAAGGGAGCGTTAGTGCAGATGAAATGAGTGTATATGCTCTTGTATATGCTTTGATCATCTAAACACACACACACACACACACACACACACACACACACACACACACACACACACATAGGATATACAGAATTTGCTTTATTGCCCCTTCTTAAGTTATGATTCTGGCATATGCACAAGATGGGACAGTAAGCTGCTATTTGCTTTAGTCTATTTTTAGCACAAACTTTAAAGTAGGACCACCAAAAGATGATGCAGTGTGTGTATATTAGTAGGAGGTGTTTGAAAAGCCTTAAAATATAGAAACCGTTCACATTTGGGATTATAAAACCATGTTGCATGATACATCTGGATACATAGTGATGTGTTTTCATATTTTTAAGGGTTTATGGGTTGCTAGCCCATGCCCTCTGTCCATTTCATTGTCCCTCTGTCTAAATGAAAGTGACAGCATGCCATCTCCAGTGTGCATCGGGAAGCCTCATCTGTGGGATTAAAGAGGCCCGAAGCTGAGGTTGCACAGCTGTTTCTCTGGTTGTTTAAAGATAACCTGCATTGGGCGCTATGAAGTCGCAGTAAGCTGTCTGTCTCTCCGTGATACCGATATCATGCGAAAGACTACTTTCTGAGATTGCCTGGGTTTATATCTGCACATGATATCTGCGTGTGCATTTCTCATCATTGTATATAGTATGTGTGACGGCTGAATTTTAGCTAGTGCAGGACTCAGCTGTGCAGCTGTGTTCTCAATGCGTGTCTAAGTGATAGAGTTCTGCCTTTGATATCTTCTCTGCTTGGGATCCATGAATATGCATGGCGGCCTTATCTTTCTGTCCATTCACAGATGTGCTGCCTGTTGTGTCAGCAAGCCCATCTGGGGTTGAACTAACATTGGTAATAGTGGTTTAAATTGCTCAAATAGTTTGTTTTTCTTCTGATGTAACCAAGAGGGGGATCTAGTAGACCAGTAATGATTAATCAATTATGAATCAATTATTAAATTAATCACCAACTAGTTTGATTATTGGTTTGAGCTATTTTTTCAGGAAAAAAACTGAAACTTCCAGCTTCTTAAATATAATAATTTTCTTATTTCTTTAGTCCTCTATGACAGTAAAATGGAAATCTTTGGGTTGTGGACAAAACAAAAGATTTGAAGACATCATCTTTGGGAAACACTGATTGACATTTTTCACTATTTGTCACTACATTTTATCAACCAAACAACTAATTGATTAATCAAGAAAGTAATCGACAGATTGATTGGCAATGACAATAACTGTTAGTTGCAGCCCTAGAATCCAGTAGAACTGGAATGATTAATTGATTAATCAATTATGAATTGATGATTAAATTAATCACCAAGTATACTGATAAGCAATGAATCAGTTTGAGTAATTTTTTAAGAAAAAAATGTCTCATTTCAGCCTCTTAACTGTTAATATTTTTACATTTCTTTGCTCCTCTGCGACACTTAACTGAATATCTTTAGGTTGTGGACAAAACAAGACATTTGAGGACATAATATTGCGATTCTGGGAAACACTGAATTTTCTCCACCACTTTCTTCCATTTTATGGACCAAAAAAACTAATCAATCAATTGAGAAAATAATTGGCAGATAAAATGACAAAGAAATGAATAATTAGTTTCAGCCCTAGAAGCCAGTAGAGCTGAAACAATTAATCAATTATGAATCAATTATTGAATTAATTGCCAACTATTTTTATAATTGATTAAGTCAGTCAGTAATTTTTTAAAGAAAAAAAGTCAAAATTCTCTGATTCCAGCTTCTTAAATATGAATATTTTCTGGTTTCTTCACTCCTCTATTGCATGACACCAATTGACATTTTTCACCATTTTCTGACATTTTTTAGACCAAACAACTGATCAGTTAATTGAGAAAATAATCAATATATTAATCCACAATAAAATAAGAGTTAGTTGGAGCACTAGAATCCATCCAGGACTCACCAAATTAATATTTGATCAATAAATAATACAACTATCTTCAGTGATGAACGGCAGCAATGGACTAATTTTGAGCCTCAGATCAGACGCTACAACTGACAGACCAGTGCTTACCTCACCTCAGTGTGAAATATGCTCTTTCACTGTTGGTTTAAAGTTGAACATGTTGCTGACTTGTTCTGAACCAGACTGAGGATTATTTTCCTCTTTGTGTTTTCTTCATTCCATTGATTGCTTTGACCTGCAGTGAACACCTGCCATGTGATAGGATCCAGCTAGTGTGAGGATATGTTTTAACAAGATGGATTCACAACCTTGACACGATACCGGCCGGCCTGTTACATGGGCTCTTTATAACGGTCAAAAAATGAACTATTTTTAGATGAAAACCAAGTACCAAGTATTCAGGCATCTCTCTCATACTTGCTGGAGGAGAATAGAGATGATAAAATAAACTAGAGAGCAGAAACATCTGCCAAAGAATAAGTCCCCAGTTTAAAGGGACAATTCCTACATGCCAAAATCAAAAATAAATATTTTTCCTCTGGCCTGTAGTGCTATTTATCCATTTAGCTTGTTTTGTGGTGAGTTGCCAAATTTTGGAGATATGTCCAAATAAAGAATATAAAGATATTTTGGAGATTTGGAGAGATGTCTGTCTTCTCTAATATTTTCTTTCTAGAATCGAAAGAAAATAGTTCCCACATGAAACTGATGTTGCAGTTTGTACTTTGAGCACCACAAGCTGAGCGACATCTAGTCCTATTATATTGGAGAGAAGGCAGATATCTCCAAAACCAGAAAACTCACACCAAAACAATCTAGATGCATAAATAGCACTGCAGAGGAAAAAATATGTATGTTTGTTCTGTCCCTTTACACCCAAGGCCAACATTTATAAAACCTTTTATTACTTCCACCAAGGAGGTTATGTTTTTTGTCTGTTTGTCAGCAGGATTACAGAAAATCTTTTGGTGCAATTTTGATAAAACGTGATGGTAGGGTGTAGCATGGGTCAAAGGAGAACTCATTAAATTTTGGAGTTGATCGGAATCACCAGACAGATGCCAGTGTGTATGATTTATGGGGATTTATTGGCAGAATCTGGCAGAAATGGAATATAATATATATAAGTATATTTATATTAGTGTATAATAACCTAAAAATAAGACTTGTTGTGTTTTTGTAACCTTAGAATGACCCGTTTATATCTACAGAGGGTCCTCTTCCATGGAGGTTGCCATGTTGCACTGCCATGTTCCTACAGTATCCCAGAACAGACAAACCAAGCACTATGCAGCCTTTTGAGGTGTGCTCAAGGTTCACAGGCACTGTAGGTTCTCCTACACACTTGAAAGAGGAGAGTGAGGCAACACGTTTGCAGTCAGCAAGCTCTCTGTGAGATGCCGCTAAATCCTACACACTGATTTTTTAAATTGATTTATTTATGGATAAAACTTGCTACCATATTTGCCTAAAAGTGGAAATCTTTACCAAAATCTAATTAGCTGTTCTCTGGCCTCGGGCCTATCTGTCCACTAAACATAATTGAATTCAGGGCTTCTAAAAGGTCTGTTCATGGATCAACTTCAGCAGCGACAGCAGTAACACCTTAGGGGAGATGATAAGGGTACCATAAAATGTCAGTTTATTCAAACAAATCAGATTCATTGTTTGTTCTGATATTCCCAGGTAGACAGATTTACAGCATCAAATACACTAGTATCCACTTGAATCACCTTTGCATTATGTTAAATCTTACTTTGGTTTTCCTTAGCTTGCCTTTGCAGATATCATACAAAAATTATGTGTACCTGCCAATATCTATTTTGGCCTTTATTATGAAACTCCCCACGGCATCAGTCTGATCTTTGGAATCCATAAGACAGTTTCCTGCGCACTTTTGTGAATACTACATTTTTAATATCAACCCCGACATCTGTATTTTTTTTTCATAGATTTTCCTTTGCCTTCAGAAAGGAAATTGATTTACATATAGATGTATTCATGAAAAATATTCTTTGAAAATCAGAAAAGAATGATATATCACTTCTAAGACCTTCGAGGGGGAAAGGAGGCTCTGCTTTGCCTCATGTTTGCCTTCAGATAAGTTATTTTTGTGTGGTAGGGGAAGTCAAATTCATGCATTAATTTTGGAGCACTTCAACACTGAGGATGGCAAATTACCAAGTGTCTTTGGCAGGAGGAAGTTGGAGCTGTCATGTACAGCATCCTGTTGCGACAAACAGTCATCTCGGGAAAGTTACAAGAGAGGCTTTTTACCACTCAGACATTTGCCATTCCTTTTGTTGCATCAAAGTATTGTAAGTGGAGAGTGGAAAAATTCTGTTGAAGGACAAGTATTATATATATATATATATATATATGTATATATATATATATATATATATATATATATATATAGACCTACCACACAGGAATTATATACTTCATGTCTTGTAGTGGTAGGAATGATAAGGAAGATGTGTTATAATTTCGGGGACATTTAACCAGCAGCCTGTGGACTGTAGTCCAACTACACTGAGTGCCAACATTCGACATATAAATCTGCACTTCATAATATCTTGTGTTTTTGTGAGGGTCATGTGAATAGTCTCTGCAGCTTTTAGAGACAAGAATAGACAAGGTTTGCAGTTGCTTGAAAGAAAGTGTGAGTGAAAATGTGCTGAGCAAAAAACTGTTAAAAAAAAAGTCACCTTATGTTCTTGGTTACGCAGCAGTTCTGAAAAAAAATGAATGGTCTTAATGTTGCAGTGCAACAGTGGGTAGATTTATCATTTTATTACTGTTGTATAATGAGAATAAGTTGTAGTTCCCTTTTTGCTATTCACAAAAACAAATGTTAAATCCAGTAACATATGAAAACATAATGAGTCATAAAAACAAAAGAAATTTGCATGGTTTAATGCTGGGGATGAATTAAGCAATCTCACAGCCTGAGGGAAGAAGGTGCTCTGTAGTCTGGTGGTACGGCTGTGGATACTTCTGTATCTCTTGCCAGACAGCAGCAGAATGAACAGGCTATGGCAGTGGCAGTCTTTCAGTATCCTTTAGGCTCAGTGCAAGCACTTCCCAATATAACTAATGTTCACTAGATGGATACCAATAATGTTCTGGGTAGTTTTCATTTCATAACATTGTGATGAGTACCATGGAGATAGATTAAGTTTTCAGCATCATTCATTTATCAAAATGCTAGAACTAGACTCACAATCATGGTGGTAAAATACAGCTGGCCTCAAGAAATGTAACAGCCACCTCACTCATGGATCAAACTATAATCCAGCACAAAAATAACAATCATAAACCACAATATTCTGAACATACACATGACAAAGACTAACACAAAGTTACTACTAAGTTTGCTTATTTGCT
The DNA here is from genome assembly GCA_027495735.1 of Lutjanus campechanus. Classification (NCBI taxonomy): domain Eukaryota; kingdom Metazoa; phylum Chordata; class Actinopteri; order Lutjaniformes; family Lutjanidae; genus Lutjanus; species Lutjanus campechanus. The sequence goes on along the minus strand of JAJHUR010130492.1, from coordinate 13,665 downwards.
CAGCACTAGTAAGCACAGGAATGCTTTGTGGCAAACTTGAGTTGGCTGTGCACATCTCATGCCAGTTTGTGATTTTTACCATCAGGATGCTTTCTATGGCTTCTCTGTAGAAGTTAGCAAGAACATGGCATGAAAATCTTGCCTTCATAAGTTGCAGCCGTCTCTGGGCTTTCTTTACCAGAGTGGAGATGTGTGATGACAGGTTCTCTGTGATGCTGATTCCCAGGAACCTAAAAGTGTTCACCTGCTCCACCTCAGCTCCACTGATCTAGACAGGAGTGTATGTCTTTGCCTCCTTTTCCCAAAAATCAACAATCAGGTCATTGGTTTGGCTGGCTTTGAAATCTAGGTTGTTTTCTGTGAAATACTCTGCAAGATTAAGTAAATATTTAAGTGATGTTACCACATAAATTTGATCAAACAGTCTTCTAGCACAGTTTTAGGATGTAGTGTTGCTATCAAAGGCCAGACCTTGAACTGTTCAAACCTATTTACATTCCTAACCTCTCTCTCTTCTGTTTGTCTCTTAAATTACTCCACCACAAACATCTTGTGTGTTTTCCTCTGCTCTCCTCTATTTTCAGTAGAGAAACTACATGGGGAAATTAACCATATTTGCTGCATCAACAAGTCATTGCCTTTACCCTGAGTCTCACCGCCCTTGGCTCCTCGAGAAGACCAACCTGCCCTCACCAGTTTTTCTCGACCCTACTCGCACCCAACTCAGCCCTGTCCTCGGCTTTTCAATTTATGTCTCCAGCCATGATCTCTTTGCCATCCCTTCCTGCCCACTGTCAACCCTTCCTTTCACCTTCATGCCATCCTCGTCAAATGTTCTCAAATGAAATAGCAGACTGATTTTGTAAGTGGCAACTGTTGAAACCTACCACTGAAATGATGAGTTCAAGCAGCGGTAGAGCTTTGATTGCACTAATCTCTCTTTGTAAATTCTCCCCTCCCAGTTGCTGAAAGTCAGAAGGTTTCTGGAGACACTGGAACATCTACCACTCCAACTCCAGTTTATCCCACCGTCAACTTTCGGGTCCTCAATGTGAACCACGTGTTTCTGAGGCAGGACAGTCCAGAGTCCAGTTCAGGGAACTCCAGCCTGAAGGTTCAGACTCAAACTTTCCTCATCACTGGTCCAGGTGCTGGGCTCCTCCAGCCAGCTGTCAATGCTTCATATGGGCCCCTGACTGTCGATGCCCCAATTCCTTCAGATCAGGTCCTCGGTGGGCCCAGGATCCTGCCAGTCATTTTGGTCCGCCAGGTTCGTTCCTCATCCCCTGTTGTCAAGATCCTCTTCCACATGCCCACAGATAGTGGCATTACTGTTGGGCAAGAAGAGACAGGGTCTGGAGAGGTTAATGGGAGGAAAAGTGCTGGAGCCAAGGTAAAGGACGGAGCTCACTGTGTGACGGCCTATGCCTTCTGGGAGACGAGGGAAGTCCGGGGGGCATGCTTGGTATCTCCAGGCAGATTCTGTGTGGCACAGCTGAAGCCAGAACCCGCCTGGTTCAGCTCAGGCAGCCGATCAAGCAGCTCCAGCAGGGAAGCAGGAAGAACCGAAGGAATTAAGGGCCTTCAAGGGAACCTTGTGGAGGTCTACTTTCAGAGTCGGAGAGATCAGACAGGCCAGTGTACCCCGCAGGACAGCCTGCAGCGTGTAGGGGTGGGAAGAGGAAGAGACTCTGGGGGATCAGGGACCCCAATGAGGAGAATAGGAAGTGTCAATCTGCTCAGAACTCCACCAGGGAATCCCACCTTTCTTCGACTGAGGCTGGGAGGAGCTGTGGTGATCCAGACCTCCTCCAAGCCCCTGAAGACCACAGATGTTGCAACTTTCTATGTCTTCCTGGCTAGCACATCTACCCTGGAAAACTTCACTCTCAGGTAAGAGACCTTCACTCTTATTCTTTGTCAGGCTGCTCTTACAGGAATGCCTTGACATTTTGGAAAAAACGCATATTCTCTTTCTTGCTGAGTTAGATAATGTTACATGCCAGGCTATTTCTTGGCCTTGAGGAGTGACCTCCTGAAGTTGGAGCCCCACTGTGATGGCAAGCCCCAAGAAATAGCCTGGCACTTCACTCAAGATGTAATGCATGCATCTGTAAGCTTTAGAATTGCTGATAGGTGGATATGTTGCCTTCGTACCAGACTAGTTGTTTTCCCCTGAAGCTGGAGCTTCATATTTACCAAACAGTCATGAGAGCAGCATCATTCTCATCTAACTCTCAGCAAGAAAATTAATAAGCATATTTCCCAAAATGTTGAACTATGGAACACCACATCACACAATCTCAGGTAGTTTTGTAGACATACAGTGCATTAAATATTTATTCATAACTCTAAAGAAATTGAAACAAATTTTCTTGAACTGTGAAACAGTTTTTTTTTTCTTAGACATTTTTCAATCAAAGTTTTGTTTATAGGGTTTTCACATAAGTAGTTCTTATCTTAGAGACAAGGTGCACAAGATGGCATATCAGTGCAGTCGGCTTCAGTCAGATTGAGCAGGTAGTCTGCAGTTTGTGTTCAAATTTCCAATTTTTGTTTGTTTGCTCTGGATATTCAAGCCTTCAAACAAAGTGATCACAAAGAGGGGATGACTCAATAAGCTGCACTTACTGCATGAAAATAACCCATGTAACCTATGACCTTTGCAAAACATTAGCACATGATAAATAGTGTGCATGATTCATTGCTGCACTTTATCTTCCTTGGCTTGGAGAAAACATACTCCCATTGAGTTGTACAATGGAGCTTGTTCATAGCAGCCATTTTGACATGAAATAGTAGGGTAAACATGTGTTACCGGTGATACTAATTAAGGCTGCTCCATTCAAACTGAGTCAGGGTGCTGCTGTTGTGCATGTTGGTTCATTGAAAAGGCTCTGCTACACTAAATGGGACCTTAATTAGTAACACTGGTAACACCTGTTTGTATCCTACTATTTCATATCAGTGAGATCAAATAATTTTAATGTAGAGGCATTACCATTAAAGACCCTCTCCAGAGAAAAATGGGTTTTTAACTTTAACATGTACATGTGGTGTTTTTCATGTGTTACAAGACATACCAGGAGCGAAATAAGCAGTAAACACCACGTCTGAACATTTCTTGCTTTGAAAATACAGTGAGCAAGAGCAGTCTCAAAGAAAGTCAGGCTGGGTATATGACGTCATAAACCTAAGGAAGCAGGCCTGTTAATCGAGTTAATCGAGGGGGTGGCGCTATACATATCATTAGTGGTGATGTTCAGCCCACAGGAGAACCCTGAAGTAGCTTGTTACCGTGATTAAGCGGCAAAAAAGAGGAGAAGCCAGTTGCAGCTACTTAAGGGTAGAGGTGGGGGTTGTGGGGTGGAGAGGGGAGGGGCTATTTGTACATTCATGAATTCTTGAATACTAAATGAAGGCAAGGTGTAGAGCTATAAGCCATTTTAGCATGGTATTTGGACTTACTCTGCAAAAAAACATATCAGACACAATTTATTAGTCCTTGCGGAGCATTTTATGTTTAAAACATGACTGGCGGTGGATTTTAAATTTTCCAAATGTGTGGCTATACAAGGCCTGCATGGTGCTGTCCTACTCATTTTAGAAAGTCAAAACATAAACTTGACTTTCATGACATGATGCCGTGTTTTACTCTGTAGAGGTTATACCCAGTGTAAATGAATTCTGCATGTTTGTTTTGCATGCATAGTGTGATGTTGCCAGATTTTGATAAGTAATTAGCTAGGCTGTAAGCCACAGATGTCAGGGCTGTTGCCTGTATCTGCCGTTTTGCTAGGGAATAAACTAATATTACACTGAACCAGGATAATCACATATTGTAGTATCATGCCAACATCACATTTTGGCCATAATTAAATAAAGCAGGAGGCTGTTTAGCTTAAAATGTCAGTCCCAGACAACAATATAATTATTCAGCTGTGTTGCTGAGTTTGCAGAGGACAAGAGTTTAGGAGGAGTCGCATAAAATTTAATTGTCGCTGAAACATGTGAAGCAGAAAAAGAGACTGAAACCAAGTGAATCATCGTGATGTACAGTATATTTGAGCATCTTCATGAGGGATAAGCTCCATGCATTTAAATGGTTACTTAAGGCGCTTGAATACTGATGGGGTTCGCCATCAAGGCCGTTCAGTAAAATGCTTGAGCGCCAACATGACTTGTGTTGTCTGCCAGTTTCACTGGCTTCATAAATTACTGACATGTTATATCCTGTCTACTCCAACTTCTCAGTTAGTGGGGGGAGTTATGGAGAGCACTCTTCCATAAACAGGGAAATAATTGGCAAATGATTCACCGGTTTTCATATCTCAACATCCCACGAACATTTCAACAAGGTTCTCTGGGTATTCGACCTCATAAATAATGCATCTATTTAATGGAGCAGGAAAACAAATAACTAAAATCTTCCTGGCTCCTTTGGGTAAAAGTGAACTTAATATAAAAGCGGCCCTGTCACACTGAAACACACAGTTCAATCTGTTTTAAAGTTTCGACTTGCTGCCTTTTGATGCACATCGCTGAGTGGAGTGAAATTGTTTTTATCAGAATGCTTCAGATCAGTAAAGTGTAACACTATCGCAGTGAGGTTTCCAGTCTTTACTCAGCTTAATGGTTTTGTTTGAAACGCAAGACAAATTTCTCTCTAATCCTATGATTTAGTGATATCATGCTGCAAACAACATACCGACCCCACAGTAATCTGCAGGCAAATGGAGAGAAATGTTAAGATATGTGTATTAATCCACAGGGCACATACAGTAGTTAAACCTGTGGCTGTCAGTCAGCTCTTCTCAAATATCAGACTAACCATCCACAGGCATAAACACAGGACCCAGTGACCTGAATGTAGCTCTGCTGTATTTTCTTTTAAATTATGTGAATAAGATTTGGTGGAGAGACGCTGACCCTTTAACATCTGCTGTTGTTTTGACTATTTGGGAGGATTTACAGCCTCTCCACCTGAAATCCCCCAAACTCTTACTCACTGACCGTGCCGCTGAAGTTTCTCCAGTCAGGTCAGTGATTTTCAGTCTGTGTATTTCTGACCTACTGCCACAATCCAGAATGAGATTGGACAAGCCGAGGGGACAGAGTCCAGCGGTTAAGTCCAAGTGAAGGCTAGCTCTGAGGAGCTTGGCAAAGTGATTGATTCCTCCTGGGAGAAATCCCTGCTCCACTTCACTCGTTGGCCCAAGATTGAGTCCACTCCAGCAGAGTTAGGCCAGATAATCTGTGGCCCTGATTGAAAATGAATCAAGAGGTTAACCCTTTGGGGTAGCGATGATCTGGGCTGACTGCCAGGATTAACCATGTACATTTGTGTGTGCGTATATGTGTGTGTGCGTCTCTGTATGTGTGGTTTGTAAGATAGTCATATCCACCTGTTAAGCACACGAGCAACTTGTAAGCACATTTGTTATTAAAACATGATCTATTTTCGAAATGTCGTCACACAGAATTACAAATATTTCATCAGACTGAATAGTTAACATTTGTGAGATGGCATTTAGGTTAAAAAAAAAGCATAATAGTTAAACATCAAAAAGTGAAAATATGCAGTGTTGAAAACACTTTATTTGAAGGGTGTGAATATGTCATTGCACTGTCATAACCATGTCATGGCACCTGTTGTGAACTTGAAGGTGTCTTAATGAATGTTCATGACTGTTGTCATTAGGTGTCATTTTGTCAATTATGTAAATTTTAATGTAAAGTTGACATTGTTTAAATATCTTAATTATGACAACTTTACATAAATCAAGATGACATAACCTGTTGATGTCTTCGTCATGACAACTTGACATTTTTTATTAACATGACATGATGCCATATGTGGTTAGACACTGGCTGTCATGAGACCATTATAACTGTGTCATGAATATGTTCCTTGACCTGAAGTGAAGTGGTACCATTTGGACTTGTCTTAAAGTTATCAGTGAATGTTAAAAGGCCAGTTTGTTGACAGAGTACAGTACTGAGGTGATTAACTGATTACGTGATGAACATATAGCGGTTAGCTAGTTTACTTGTTGTTTAAGTAGGCTAACCACTGTCTGCTTTTACCTGTAGCTGGCGTGACCTAATTAGCTTGGTTATCCATGGAGCTAGCCGCCCTATTAGCTGATACAGTCAGAAAACCACCGTTGGACTGGCTGTGTTCAGTCCCAGTCTGGCTTGGATCTTGTGTTCAGCCAAACTCAGCCAGACTCAAACAATGATGCCGGCATTCTGGAGGAAAGTGCTGATCAATATTTTGCATGTGCAACTCTCGAGAGAGATGAGAAGCAAGTGAGATTTTTCACTCTTAGTTGCATTCATCATCAACTACAAAATAAATAAATGTTGAGTTTAATTCAGAATGGAATTGATTTTGACTTTAACTTATTAATGCTAGGTTGTCGTAGACATCTTAAACACTTTCAACTTTGCATTAAAAATGATTAACTGACCAAATGACACTTGGTCATACACACAAATGACATACATTCATAAAGATTCATACATGTTCATGACAGGTGCCATGACGTGGTTATGATACTGTAATGACAGTCTTATGCACACCCCTTCAAATAAAGTGTTACCCCATTTATATTCAATGTGCGAGAAGACAGCTCATTTGCAGAAAAAACTCTGCTTTCTCTTCTGCGTGAATGGCTCATCAAATTAACAGGCAAACAACAGAACTGGGAGCTCTCCAGCATTCACATTGTTAAACAAAAAGATTGACTGACTTTGGTAAAAACAGCAGTGAAGAGTTGTTCAGCTCGCAGGTCGATATCCATTCTGTCCCCCACCTGTGGTCATGAACTGTGGGTAGTGACTGACAAAGACAAAGAGCGAGGATAGAAGTGGCCGAAATGAGGTTTCTCTGCAGGGAGGCTCGTGTCTGCTTGTGGGTGAGAAACTCAGTGATCCAGGAAGATCCTGGCATTGAGTTACTGCTCCTCCACACTCAACGGGAGCCGGTTGAAGTGGTTTAGACCTCCTGGGAGGGAGGCTCATCAGGTGCTGCTGTGCGCTGTGATGCTCAGCTGGACAAGCAGCAAGAAAATGAGATAATGGATAAAGTTGGTTTGGTTAAATTGTGGTATTCAAAAAACACATTTAAAACTTTAAAAATATTTATCATACAATTGCCCTTAATTGAAACATCGTTTGTTATTTCCCTCTCCACTGTGATCAGAACAAATTATTATTTTGACAGAAGAAACCAGAAAAATTAAGATGTATGAAAATAACTTATATAATATTTCCCTGAGGTTTAACTGAGGTCTCAGTTTTTGGACTTGTTTTTGTGATCTGCCTGCTTGATCTTTGTAATTAAATCAATGTTACATCCGTCCATCTTTCATAAGCTGTTTTTGCTGGCTTTTAAAGTCAGAGTGAAGATCATATGAGACTTGATGACCTAAGACATCTATTTGGACCAACCATGTTATGTCAGCTTGTTGGGAATGTGGCTAAAACATGCTCCACAATTCAGGCTAAATTTTGGGAAGGGAAAATGTTTGGATTTATATCATCCTGTTGCTTCTTTATCAAGTTCATACAATTAGATGAACCCAGGATTCACAGTTACAATATCATTTCAATCTGGAGAGACAAGTGAATGAAATAAAAATAAAGTTTAATATAACAGATGAAGTGTGATAATAAAGTCTTTGCTCCTTAGACTCTATAGTGAGATTTGTAGTCGAGGGTCGTCTGCCCAGAGCAGATAGAGCAAGATAAATCCCCATGACTCTGGTGGTGAGGCTGATGAAGCTGATGAGGCTGATGAATATGCAAAGACTGGGCGGTGATGGTGAGGTGGAAGGGTGCGTGTAACAGCTGCATGAAGAAACTTAAGGCAGAGAAAAAAAAATCATATTTAAAAAGACTGTAGAAAGATGATAGGCTGACAATAAAGTTGTTTTGCTGCGCTATTGGACAGATGTGACCAGCTGATGAGAACAGCTGATAACACAAAAGCCAGCCCCAGACAATGACACTAAATAAGTTATGAGTGAGCATGCCTGAGGGGAAAGAATGAGAAATAAACTGTAGGCCTAAGCATTCAAAAGAGTCATCTTCCTTACTGAACTTTCACCTCATTACACTATTCTGTGTATGTTAAATAAAACTGAGAATATAGAAAACGAAAACTTTATTCAAAACATTGCCTCTGGCAGTTGTGGTGGCATTGCAGTAGGTGCTTCAATGTCTGCCAGGGATCTGAATTCTAGTAAGTTTACTCTTCTAGTATTTAGTGGATTTAAAAAATATTCAATTTTTTAATGAAAATGTAATAATGTGAAGATTTTGCTTTTGGCTACAAGGTTTTGATCCAGAAATTGAACTCTGCACACAAGTGTCTATATGCAGCATTTCATCTGCCAAACAACGCTGACCTTGACCCCGTCTCAATGGTTATTGATTGGTCTGGTTGCATTTGATTACAAAAATCAGTACATGTAAGTGTGTGTATTGGGTGTGTGTGTGTGTGTGTGTGTGTGTTCTGAACATGAGGGCAAGCACACTGACCCTTATTCTAGCATGAATAGACTGTGTGTGTTTGTGTGTATTTCCATCTGTCAGTTTTAATGATCTTCAGCTATTTGAAGGCTGTTTTGTTGTTGCTGAAATGACAAACTACATGTTGTTAAAACAGTAATAAGAGACAGATTGTTTGCTGTAAAATAACAGGTTGTCTCTCTAAACCATTACTGGGCAGCAAATGTGTAAAAAAAAAAAAAAAAAAGAAGAAAAAGAAAAAGATAGAAGCGTTTGTACAATGATTTCCGAGTATATTATGCTAATCTACGACTCTATCAGACCATAAAGTGGCTGGGCTTGAGGGCTACTGCTGATGGCAGGAGCAGAATTTGTTTTAGACATAATGAAAGTGTAGATCTGTCCGTCCTGATATCAACAGATGAGACAGGTGATGGAAGTTTAATGGTATTCTGAATCTTTTTATCTTAGCTTTCAATTAAATGCACTGGCTACAGCTGTGGATAGTGGCATGTTTTTGGCTTGTCTGTCCGTCTATCTGTACATCCCATTCTTGTGAATGCGAATTCTTGAGTCTTTGAGGGAATTTCTTCACACTTGGCACAAATGAAATGATTAGATTTTGGTGGTCAAAGATGAAGACGATGATGATGACGAAGATGACCTCACATTTGTCCCATTCTTGTGAATGCAATATCCCAGGAACACCTGGAGAGAATTTCATTACATCTGGCACAACCGTAAATTTGGACTCATGCATGAACTGATTCGATTTTGGGGTCAAAGGTCACTGTGGCCTGACAAACAATGTTTTCACCCATAACTCAAGATTTTTGACAAAATTTTACACAAATGTCTAATAGGATAAAATGATGAAGTGATGACATTTTATATCCAAAAAATAATTAAAAATCAAAGGGCAGCTTCACTGTGACATCATGTTATGCAGAAACACTTGAAACTCTTTGTCAGTCCTCTGTACTCTGTAAAAATAGTGTTTAGGTGAAGACAGCGGGTTTGTCACTGGAATCATACGTGTCAATATAATGAGAAAAAAATACAGTTCTATTACATCCCTTCAAAGTAATTCCAGTTTGCAGTTAGCATCCTTTCATGGCCACAGACTACCCGTTGTCTCATGGTTATGTCACACATCATCACAAGATTCTTTTGGTGACTTCAATCAGCTGCATTTGCAGTTTGCAAACCTAACACGCCACCTTATTGAGGTTGAGGTTTTTCAAATTACTCTCAGCATGAATATCCTGCTGATAAAACTGCAGGAGCCGAGTGATGCTCTTGAGTAAGCTGGGGCTGTATTCCCTCTGGAACTTTTCCAGCACCTCGTTGAATCCTTGCCATGAGGAAATTGGCCTGTTTTGGAAACACACAAGGCTCCCACCCCGTAGGTAGGTGTCTGTGTGAGCGCAGATTAGTGAATCATTGCATTTTAAATGTGGATCAGAAGCGCCTCCTGTCTCTTGTATCACGTTTCAGCCTGTATGACTCAAATAACTGTGCGATGACCCTGTTCAATGATATTTGACGCAACAATTTAGCTTTACAAAACAAAGGCTTGGTGACTGTTGGACCTCCAGGACTGTCTGGTCCATTCACATTATTTAAAATAAGCGTTTTATCTCTCCCAGCAGAGTGATGTGTGTGTCTGAATCAGACATCTGATTAACTGATTCCCACTTCTCCCCAGGGCTAATGGGAATAAATACCCCTGCTAATTCTCAGTCTGCCGGCAGCCTGCAACACATCAGTCTGTCGCTGACTCACCTCGTTAGGCACAACATGAACACACAAACAAACACACACAGAACATGCGCATGTATGCACACATTCTTCTGCAAGCAATCCTTAGAACCCTCCCACACACTTGTGTGCCTCAGTATACAGACAACAGATACAAAGAGAAATCTGTTACAAAGGCTTGGATTTGTTTCAGTATTGCTGTAGAGACAAAAGACACAGATAGTTAGATTTCAAGTATTTCTGTTCAATATAAGAGCACTATTATTACATTGTACAGTGTCAAACAAAAACTAAGGACAGCACATGAAGCTTTCTTTAGTCTTTCACTACACAGTTCACATCAAACCTGAGTTTATTAATGCAATGGTTACGCTTAACAACATGGTACACAAAAATGTGATAGTTACAAAGGAACAAGTGAGGAATTAACCTGGGACAACTTCATAATTAATGAATCATCAGAAATATGTAACAGTAAATATTATTTACTGTACTAAATCATAAAATGACCCTGATATATCATCAGAGATTAAGAAAACATGCTAAATTAAAATATTGCCTCTTCAACAAGTGCAAGTTCTCCTATGAAATGTCCATTACAGTTTGGAAAAACTGTTTTTGGTTGCTTGCATTTATTTGAGTTCAAATTAATGCAGAATGTTAGACGAATAAGAAAATATCTGCTTATCAGATGTAAGAAATCATTAATAATCGGTTAGAAGGAGTAGATGTTTATAATAGTTTTTGTAGCATGGACTAAACTGTTGATTAACTTACAGCGTGGGACTTATTGTGATTGTCAAAGTATGATGTTGTGCTTGTATAGCACTCTTTGGCTTTGGATTGCTTTGGATGGCTGTAGATTGACAGGAAATGGGGGAGAGAGGGAGAGCAGAGACACAGCAAAGGGCCTCAGGCTGGAATCGAACTCATGGCTGCTATTATGGACTCATACCTCTGTACTGTACATGGGGTGTGCACTTCACTACCTTACCTACTAGGGTGCCCCAATCATACATCGTACTGTATATTAAATAGAGATTCAAACTACTTAATATATCGTCTATAGCTCCAACTCCAGTACTCATTTTTTAACTTCAGGGTCTTTAAAAGTCCAGTGTGTAAGATTTACAGCGGGCTGTTGGCAGAATATGGTAAAAAATGAAATATGATATTCATGAGTATGTTTTCATTAGTGTATAATCACATGAAAACAAGATTGATTGTGTTTTTGTTACTTCAGACTTAGCCATTTATATTGATTGAGGGTATGGGTCCTCTTCAATAGAGTCTGCCATGTTACACCACCATGTTTCTACAGTAGCCCAGAATGGACAAGCAAAACGCTGGCTCTTGATACAACTGTTCACTTTTTGCACATGCTTTGCAGCCCCTGTAGGTTTCTCCTACAGGCTTGGAGGGGGAGAGATAAGTGACGTCTTTTCAATCCACAAGCCTTTTGTTAGATGCCACTAAATCCTACACACTGGACCTTCAATGACTGTGACTGGAGCACGATGTAGTAGATAATGATGAGATACTAGAGAACAGACATGGAGATATTATATTAATGAATGATAGGTAATGATTCATTTGAAAATATCTCTGAATCGACATTTTGACCATTTTCTTCATGAGGTGCCCCTGATTAACTGTTAACCAACTGTGGGGTGGCACCAACTAGAGACTACTCATTACTTATTAATTAATTAAAGATGAGTTTCTTTTTGTGCCCCCTCAAGTGATGACACATCCTACTGAGCAGTTAAGTAGTCCCTCATTACTTCACAAGTTGCCGCTACTTTATGCCTCTCAGCAGCTGGTTTATAGGTAATCAAATCATCTATGTAGTCCTCGAAATACAGTTATTCAGGAATTACTCAACAGTTCATTAATTATCAAGTCGTTCCTGATTCATACCTCAGTTGTTAGTACGTGTGAGTAAGTGTTCCTAATGAGACATCCCCTAAAGACTATATGTACTGTATATGAGTGAGAAAAATTCATGCTTTGCACTAACTGGACTGTGTATGTGTATTTGCTGCAGAGCGACAGTAAAATCGGGCCTGTCATTCAGTGCAGCGCGACCCAGTGACTCGGCGCTGTGGGACATCGTCGTGGAGCCTGGCAGAGGAGCGACTCCCAGCACTGTCTCTGTTGTCTGTCAGAGGAAGCTTGCTGTCACTGCAAAGAGGTCAGTCCACCGCACGTGTTAGATGTTTGCGTGTTTTCACCAGCCCCTTTCAGAAGTGCTTTCTCCACACATATAAAAAAAAAATCCTTATCTTTTATCACTTCCTTTTGTCTCTTATTGTCTTTTATTTCCATGAGATTTCAATAATCCCAGCTGCTACCATAGGGAAAAGCGATCAGTTATCATGAAAAATTATATTCAGTGTTACGTTTGCTCCAGAGAGCAGGGACAAATCGAAAATGATTTTTTTTTCCCCAGAAAGAAAAGCAATCATTTGTGGCCTTTTACTCAGTGGTGCACAGACTGTAAGCAGTCAAGTGCACCCAGTGTTATTTTTGACTGTGTAAAAGAATGTGTTAGCGCATCAGTTTTCATGTAGCAGACTAAACTTGCTTTTGTCTGTAGAGGAAGAGAACACCCATGTGTAGCTTAAAAAAATCGGCATTAAAAGAAAACACTCTTGTATACTCAAATGTTGATTTGTTCATTTTTAACCTGTTAAAAAAGTCCAACTGGAGCTCCCCCTGCCCCACGTACGCCTCCCAAAGAACATTGTTTTAGGATGCCTTAATGGGATAGTTCAGATTATCTGAAGGGTACGTATCGATAGTTAATGTAATACCTACAGCTGCTGGAGGTTGACATGCCCCCATTTTGCAGAGGCAGTGCAAGTACTGGTGTTGGAAGTTAGAATATAGAATATTCTCATTGCTTTACCTTTCCCCCAGACAGCCTTTTCTGATTTTTATATGAGTCAAATATTTCTCTCTCTAAACCAACAAAACTCCATTGGCAAAATCAGTAATTTTACCCTGCAGAATTTGGGAGATACTGGTCTTATGCTGCTTTGATTTTTTTTTAAAGGTTAGTTGAGATTCACTGAAGGCACACAATAACACAAGCAAAGTAACAGAACAATGCAGCTTGCAGAACACTCCTGTGTTCCATCTACTACAGTCAATATACAGACTACTGAGTAAATCATATGACCCCACTTGAAATAATTGAAACTATCCCTTTATCCAAAAATGTGAATACTACAGGCAGCAATGTGTCTCTGTGATCCTCTCATTCTTCTGCGACTACACGTTGCTACTTGTCACTTTAATTATGAAGGCGGCAACACTACTCTATAAAGTACATAAGCTACAGTATAGTATAGAATTGAGTATTTGAATTATATAGTTTAGAAA
>JAJHUR010130491.1:0-11685 GCA_027495735.1 Lutjanus campechanus | reverse complement strand
CCCCCCCCCCCCAAAAAAAAGCTTCAATGAAGTGAAAAAGTTTGCGCAGCAATAAAGATATAACAAAGTGCACTCAGACAACTTAGCAGACTTAACTGAGCTAACTTAGACTTAGTGAATCATCACGTGTATGTAGCATGTGACTTTAGCTTCTGCTTTACTGAAGACACAAAATTGGCAGCAGATGAAAACATCAGGCATATTTCCATCATGTCTCTTACATGGTTTCCCATCATTTGTAGTATGACTGTTGTTCCCTTGCACCCTCTTTTTCTGCAGCGATTTATGGCACTCGAGATAATTTCACTTGCTGCAGATTTTTTCATTTGATTTTAAGCTTTTTGGACTTAATCATAAACAAAAATGACGTAATAAAATGCTGCAGTGCAAATAATTTTTCATGTTGTTGTAAGTCAGTTGTTTTTGCAAACAGGCAGTGCATATATCACCATCAAATTATAGGAACTTGCACGCAATGAAGAAAATCAAGCAGAATACGCCAACGCTGCTGTCAAAGGTAATATATAGCAATCAATTTTATTATAAACTCTGACTGCAGACCAGTTGCCGCATGTATTAAGCCAAGAGCAAACATTGTATTTCTTTGATTAAGTACACGGTACAGCTCTGACTCGTGCCAATCATGGTGAAGCCAGATGAGTCATTACATAGGCAAGCATAGAGCCCAGAGATTATCACCCACAATCTGGACTTAATTTCCTGTTGAAAAGGTGTATACATGCTGTTTGACGCCGACGTTTTCCTGTCTTTTTTTTCCCCCCACCTCTCATCTCTCACTAATGGCACTTCCATTAGTGTGTTTCACCGTTCTTCAAAAGTCTAGGACTTTGCCGCCCTGGGGGCACCTTTCATACGAGAACGCGGCTGTGGATGATGATGAATGTTTCAATCAATTAGCTTATTGCTCAGAACAAGTGGTGGAGCCCTGGGGGACCGTAGCCTGTGAAAGGCAGTGACACATAACCTGAATGATTACTCCAGCCGGCACGACAAGGACTCCTGACTCTGCGCCGTTTCTGGTTCACGGCTGCTGAGGGGGATGAGTGAGGACGGCTGGATAGACATGATATGAAAACATCAGGTTCTGTCCTTACGTAACATTAAAATACCTGGACTTTTAATTTTTAATTAGAAAATACACACATATCAGTAAAATACATATTTGTTAATATCAGTGAGAGTAAACAGGGTTGTTAGCTGATTTCTAGACTACACTCTGAGAAATAAGGGTTCTAAAAACGTTCTTCCTGAAGGACTGAGGTTCTACCCAGAACCTTTTGCTTCTGAAGAAAGAACGCTTTGTCAAAGAGAGAGTTCATCAAGGGTTCTTTGTGAGACTGAAGGTTCCATTAAAAACCCTTTTCATCCAAAAAGGTTTTTTGCAAGAAAGAGTTCTTTAACGATTGTCGAAATCCTTGAAGAACTTTTTCGTCAAGGGTTCTTTGTACCATTATGAAAGGTTTCTCAGTAGAACTCCCTGGGTAGGTTCTAGATAAAACCTTTGGAATATTAAATGGTTCTTGGTAGAACCCCCTAGAATATTAAAGAGTCCTTGGTAGAACTCCTGAGTGGTTCTAGATCAAACAGGCATCTACTGAGAATCTTTTAAGGGTTCTCAGTAGATGCCTGTGGGTGGGTTCTTGATAAAAAATCTTTGGAATATAAAAGGGTTCCCAGTAGTGTCCCTGGGATAGGGTTCTAGACCAAACCTTTGGAATAATAGAAGGGTTTTCAATAGAACACTCTGGGTGGGTTCTAGATAAAATCTTTGGAATATATAAGGGTTCTCAGTAGTTATCCCTGGGTGGGTTCTAGATAAAACTTTTGGAATGAAAAAAAGTTCTTGGTAGAACCCAACCATAAGGGCTGTAGATAAAACCATTGGAATATAAAAGAGTTCTCTGTGGTTTCTTGTTAGCACCCAGAGAGAGATCTGGGTGGAAACATTACACCACAGAAAGGTTCTCTGTAGAACCGGTGAGTTTTGTAGGAAACCTTTCACAAAAGGTTTTACGTATAACACTGGCATCTAGTTGGAACTCTCTAAAAGGTAGAACCTTTATAAAAGGTTCTATCAGGAACCAAAAAGGATTCTTTTCTTCTATGGGGACAAGCAGAAGAACCCTTTATGGTTCTAGTTAGCATGTTTATGTGTAGGAGTGTAGCACTGCGAGACAACTTAAATTTTAAACAGAACTTCCTCTAATAGATTTTAGAGTTTTGAACTTTTTCTGACTTCTGAAGGGGGCGCGCCAGAAAAACTTTGAAAACCACAGATTTAGCCGAACTCAGCCAAAACAGAACGACTTGTGTGTCTTGTTATTTATTTATTTTTTACCATTTTGCTAGTTTTGGTTGAGCTGGACTCCGGTTCACGTGGGCGGCCACAGTGTACTCTCAAGAACGAGACAGTAACTTCATGTCCTCTTCATTTTTTGTCTTCCTTTTTTCTGCCCTCAAGCACAACTCCGAGCCACATATTCACACATTTTGGAGGTGACGCTGAGTACAAACTCACTTTCCACAACGCTCAAATATTCTGTTCATAATCTTTTGGATTCAAACTCTACCAGACTTCAAGTTATATTATATTTTAGTCATTCTAGCACTGAAGCTAACAACTCATATGGCTGCAAATGACTGACTGTCCACACCGAAACACACACGGAATAGGTGTCAAACCACAGCGTTGCAGGGGGACATTTGATGGTGTCTGTGTTTTGTACGCTGAGCAGCATGTGTGGTTTATTTTTGCCCGGCTGTGGAGCTCTTTGTGTTGTTGAAAAGCTGAAGTGGATATTCCAGCTCTGTCTGTTGAATCACTGTTACATCTTGACCTTGGTTCACAAGGTTGTCCTGGCCCAGCCGGCTATCATCTCAATCACACGCTGATTCCTCCACCGTGTACCGTGTGCTGCTGAATTAATAACGCCATCAGTGTTAAACAACTGCTGCTAGCCTCCTGCTCCCACCTTCTGTCTGTCTCTGGTTTTCTCTTTTTCTTCCTTTTTTTTGCAAACAGAAAAGTGCACACAACACCCTCTTGTTGTCCTCACTTGTGAGCACATTACATTGATTTACGTTCATTCCCTGGAGGCCAATCCAACCACAAACACTACATTCCTAATTTAAACACTAACCCTAACCTCGTGGACGTGGAAGTTTTTCCCCACAATTTCATGACTTTGATTTTTGTCCTTAAACTATCAAACTTAAACAAGTTTAGCTCCACAGCATTCAGATTTTTCATTTTCAATTTGCACATAAAAAAAGACCTGAGTGAAAATTTATGCTTAGCTGAGGTGGAAAAGTTAGTGTATCAATAAAAATATAATATAGCAAAGTGCACTTAGCAAACTAAGCTAACATAGCAGCAAACGGGATATGCTGTGAGTATGGCGCACTTGGTTGCTAGGGCGTTTATGGGTGGTTGCCAAGTAGCACGAAAGGGTGACAACCTGAAGGCCGACAAAAAGGTGAATATCACCCACCCGATTCAGCCGAGTGTACAGCAGTTCTATATTTTCAAGTTTAACCAGCACCTCCACAAAATAAGATAGAAAAGGTACATATTCATGTTTATTTTATCTTTTTTCATTTTTTAAAGCTATTTTATATATGTTTAAACACTATTTTATGTGCTGTAGCATGCAGTAAAAATAGAACTTTATTCTATATCTGCTGCAGCTGCAATGTGCTGGATTCATCTGTCGTACAGTAAATACACGCAGTCTGCTACCATTCTAATTAACATGCTTATGTCTGTTCTATTTCACCAACCAATGGCTTCAGTCGTAAGGAATACAGTTCAGTCTAACAAAATTTTAACAGCCAATCATAATGTTGAGAACTGGGTTTTAAATGTCCACTTATTGACGTTTCTTGATTCATAAAGTTTCAAGAGAGAATAGAGATGTAGATCAAGGTTTTTTTTTCTTCTCTTCTTCTCTTCTTCTTCTCTCCACAATTGCACGAGTGATCTATGATCAGTTTGATGTCCCTGCAGTGGGAACAGATTCAGATTTTTGTCCCCCACGTTGACTTTTTCTGCCACAGTGTGATTATTGCAAAAACACAGCCATCATGACGTGGATCAAAAATACATCCACCGGATTAAAACAAAACAGGAAGAAGAAAAGCTGATTGGCATTAACCTCAGTGGTGACAGACAGCTCAAGCCTTTCATGTCATGTCATGCTTTGTTTGTGTGATTTATTGTACATCTCTTTGTCTCTTGTCCTGCAATCTTGACATGCAGCTGCCTATGACTTACAAAGATCAGACAAAGGCCATGTAGTGTTGTGGTAACTGTGATAACAAGTCCTTTATCTGCAAAGCACGGGAGCGGCTACAGAACGGCTTACATTTCCAGGATCCTGGTACAAGAGTGTAACTTACACTTTTGCTCAACCTGTAACACTTGTTAAGAGTTATCTGAGAGCCCTAGAACCGGGATAAAGTTCCCCTCATTTTGGTTCATTGTCTCAGCCTGAGAAGGACATATGGCAGGTCGGATTGATGGGATTCATTTAAAACACTTTGAAAACTGATTGCCAACCAAAACCCATTAATCAGCGTGTCACAAAAAAGATTGATTTGGACGTCAGATGTGTTGCTTCATTTGCATGCAGAGGTTTCAGGCCTCATTCTGTCCCATAATGAGTTGTCTTTTGTGTTAGCAATCGTTTTCCACTAGAAACTGTCCATTTTTCCCTCCAAGTGGCGGATACACTGTAAGTGTAACGGCCAGCGTTCCCCTGCTGAAATGAACTCATAAAAAGCAATGAAATGTGCAATTAATTTGTTGTCTTCATATTAATTTTACTTTTGTTAACCAGAAACAAGCTCAGCGTAGTAATGCCTCCCCGAACACAGTAATGAAATCTATTTTAAATGTGCTTCTGAAGGTTTTTACTCTAAAAGGACATTTCTACCACTGTGCAGATTAGAAGCTCTCTACAATGGTTCAACAATGAATAGTTAAGATGTCTTCTATATGTTATCTTTGCATATAAAATGGATATGGATGCCCATTTCTGCAATTTCTGTGATTAAAAAAAGGTCCTGTGAGTCTTTTTAATAATAAATTTGCTTGAAATAATGACTTAGTATTGCAACATAATGAGAAACATTCTGAAAACACTGAGATATTGTTGATATTTTGAGCAAGTTTCTTATTAATTTGCTATGTCAATGCATTATTTTGCAACAATAAGTCATTATTTTGAGATACTAAGTCATTGTTCTGAGATACAAAGTCATAATGTAAGATTTTATTATCATTTGCCATATTCTTATACTGATTTTGTCAAAACTAAGTCATTATTCTAAGATAAAACAAAATAATTTAGATATGTTGTCATTATTTTGCAATGCTAAATTTGTATTTTAAGAAAGTTTGTCAATATTCTGAGATACAAATTCATTATTTTGAGATTTTCTCATTATTTTAAGGTACTAAGTAATCATTTGAATATACAAACCTATTGAGTGGAGATTTTTTCATTATTTTGTAACACTAAGTCCTTATTTTAAGACAGTTTCTCCTTATTTTACAATGCTAAGTCATTATTTAAAGAAAGTTTCTCATTATTTTGCAGTACTTTGAGACTTTGAGATCCAAGTCATTATTTCAAGAAAGCTTTTCATTAAAATGAGTTGCAGTTCTTTTTTTCACATCACATTGGCAGACATGTGCTTCCTTAATCAGGAGAACTTTTGTCCCTGATATATAATAATGATTACAAGAATTTTATTTGTTTGATGCCTGATTTTAAAGTAAAAACCACTTTTTTAAGATCATGTTTTCCTAAAGTCATAAACAAATTCCTAACATAGCGTTTTAGTTTTATGTCACATCCAAATACGTCACTCTTCCCACTCGACTGTTCATTTGACATGCTGTATGCTCTGTTAACGCCCCGGGCCCGTCTGTGAACGGGATACACATTAGTTGTACATGAGTAACGTTTATCTGCTTGTTGCTCTGACAGCCCCCCCCCTCCAAGTGTTCCCTCCGCACTCATTCAACAAAAAAATGCTTACCCCTTCATCTGCAGGCCCGGCCGCGTATCGTAAGATAAAAATAGCTTTTTTGCATCACGGGAATTCCCCCCTCTGTTTGAAACATGGCATCGTAGTGGGGCAGGGATTCCCTCAAGGGACCCATGTACAGAGAAGTTTAACACCAGGCCACGGCCCTTTCAACCTGCTGATCTCGTTTCAGCAATTTAGGTTGAGGGAAAGGGATTGAGGCTTCCTAATTAACGACTGTACGTCCCTTGTTATGTTGCCTATTAGAGTATGTTCAGGAGCCTATAAATAGGGTAATTGCTAATTATCTACAGTGATCTCACCAAAGCTGTGATTATGCTTCAGAGTTGATAAGGGTGCTTGATAGGAAGGAAATAGAATACTGCTGTGCACCAGAAGATTTAAATTCACCCTTCAGTTTGAGCAAATCCTTTGGTGAATTACGCAGCATTGTGGTAAAGAGACAAGGGACCGTATTACAGAAAGTTTATAACTTCCAGATCCTATCTTAAGTGTTTGGTAACCATAATTAGGGTTAAGACCTAATTTAGGAGGGAAAAAAGACATTACAAATGAACAGTTCCTGGGTCAGTGTTCCTATCTTAACTTAAGATTAGAAAAGTTTATTACACCAGAACCCTAACTGTGCAAAATCTTAAATAAATGAGGGATAATTCCTCACAAGGCGGTCACTTGCACGTCGGATAGTTTCCTCCGTGGAGTCCATTAATCTCTGATAATGTACACCTTGAAGGGCATTATTCTGCTTGGTCACATGCCAAAGAAAAAAAAAAAAAAGACATGAGACTGACAACCGTATTGCTCCGCCCCGCTCCACTTATTTATTTACTCAACAGAACCATTCACAATAAGATTCCACTTCCTGTTAATTTGTCACAAGTCTTCAGAGCCTCAACAACAAAAAACTCACAAGGCTCAAATATACAGGAATGAAAATATACAACAATATTCCATGACATTTTACTGAAATATTCCCTTACTGTACTTAAACAAGTAATACCATCAATAAAACAGTAAACTACAAAAAAACTTGCCAGTAAAAATTAATTTACATTTGAATTTGTGTTGCAATCAAAAACTTTTCATAAGCTATAACTTTGTTTCCTTTGTAACACCTGAGAGTTTGACTAATGCCCAGAACATTATTACCAATTACCATTCTATAGGGTTATTATACAAACCTTAGATACAACTTGGCAATGAGAGATATTTCTAGTCCGCTCAGCTCAGAGAGCCTTTTAGCTCAGCTATGAGCATTATGCTAGCAAGATTCAAAGTCAGTAATGCTGCATACAGTCGACAAACGTTAAATAATTTTACCATTTAACCATCCAGCCATTTCATTGTCCCCAAGTCAAAATAAAAATCAAATTTCATGAACAAATGATAAGACGTGTGCTGTTCTAAAAAGGAAATGGGATGTAAGATGTTTGCTTATGATATACGAAACGTCCTTAAGTTCAGACGAGCTGTGCACTTCTTGTTCTTTGTGTGTAGCAGTCGCCATCCTGTGGTGTTCAGAGGATGAGGTGTCGTTTCTGTCTTTTCTTCTCAGTTTCTCTTTCTTTAGCTGCATCACAGTCATTAAAGTTGTCATATTCTCCAAGTAGGTGAAAAGTCTCACTCACTGCTGTAATCAGATGTTAGCTTGTTGTTGTGGCTTTAACTGTTGTTATGTTTACTCATTCCAGCACATTAATTTTGAACAGACACAGCAGGTGTTCATTATCAGGAATTAGTGGGCAACATGCAGCCTAATTTTCACTTTTACACCAGGTAGTGTTAGCTAACTTGTTTAATCCATATGGCAGCTCTCATATTGCTTTTGCACTGTGGATGCTATCTCAGCCCACCGTCTTCCTTTTACCTCCTGTGTTAGCATTGTTGCAAATTTCCCAAAAAAGAGC
Organism: Lutjanus campechanus; assembly: GCA_027495735.1. Lineage (NCBI taxonomy): Eukaryota > Metazoa > Chordata > Actinopteri > Lutjaniformes > Lutjanidae > Lutjanus > Lutjanus campechanus. The sequence continues at coordinate 3,703 of JAJHUR010130491.1, read as the reverse complement.
ATCTTTGGGTTTATCTGCAGATGTTACCAACGCTTCTAACTAATCAACACTGAAGTTATCATTGTTTTTGCTGCAGTCATGTACGCTTCAATGATAAAAATCAGTTAAAAGGGTCTTCAGCTCTGCGATATGAGAAAAGTAACATTGGTTGCTAGGTAACAGACATAAAAGTTGATAAGCCATGTTGGATTGAGTGTTTAGGATTTCCAAATCTGAGATAAGATAGGATGAAGTAAGATAAGACAGGATCCCTTGCTAGTTAGGATTTGCTTCTGTAATATCGGTTTGTGAAAATCCCACCTTAGACGCTTCCCATCTTAAGACTTCAGATAGAAAGTTTCTATAATATGGCCCCGGAGGACACAAAGTCCTACTCAAGATCAGGAAGAAGTAAACGGCAATAAATGTGGGCTTCTTTTCACTGTAGAAAGAAAGATTAAGGAGTTGAAGGATGAACAGAGATCTGCAGCTCAGCAGATGGATGGAGTGCTCCATGTTGGAAACAGTGTTCAAAAGTTTTTAGAGCTGAAGAAAGAAAAACAAACCCTTTTAAAAATGCTTTTTATAGTGGCATGAGAAGGAAGCATCCCATGCCGTGTCGTGCCAACACAGCCTGGGTCAGAATACTTGAGTAGACTTTGATTATTTTCTGCAACATTGCCCAAATTTCATCACTCAGTATCCAAAAAAAAAATCCAGTTTGTGAGCTCTTTTCTGTCATCCAGGACATTTTTGTGTTACCGATAAATGAAACCAATGATACACAAAATTCAAACCCCACACTGGACAGTAGAAAGATGTCCCACGGTCCCGCCTCCTCCAGGGGTATTGGAGATGAAAACATCAAGGTTGAGGGGCTGTTGGCTGTAACGCAGAGGGACACGAGATCACAGGACACTTCTGGTTTTAACTGTGGCCCCCGGCCCTTGGCAGCGCAGCCTTTCCTTAACCACTGTCCCGCTAATTGGCTCTGTGGATAATGCTGGAACTCTGAATTTACATGGAGACACTTTGAAGACTTGAGCGCAGTCGCCCTCGGGCGCCGTCTTACATCCGCTGTGCCCAGCCTCAGCAGCAGCAGCACACGGTAAACCGAAGCAGAAAGCAAACACTCGGTCCAGGGAGGATGGGGGAAAAAAGGGGAATGTAGAGGTAACATTTGTCTAGGGACCCATGAGATTGGATGTGAAACGAGCACAGCCGTATGCTTACAGAGGACGGAAATAGACAGAGGAAGAGTGAGGGACACAGACAAAAAGATATAGTGACAGTAGGTTGGTTTACATGCACAAAAAGTAACCTGCCTTCACTTCAGTTTAGGTCTGATGAAGCTGTTTACATAACCTTCACCGTGCACCGGTGCTCCATATACATAAAATCCAACAAATCAGTCATTTCTTCCACGTGAAGTTTCTCGACCATCATTTATCTGAGTCTATGCTTGGCTAGCCAAGAAAGCCCAGACATCCTTCTCCTCAGCCACATCCCCTGCTCCTCCTGGGAGATCCCGAGGCGTTCCCAGACCGGGAAGGATATATGATCCCTCCAGTGTGCTCTGGGTCTGACACGGGGTCTCGTCCCAGTCGGACTTGCCGAGGAATACCTCCTCAGGGAGGCAACCAGGAGGATCAGATGCTCCAGACATCTCAACTGGGTCCTTTCAACATGAAAGGGCAGGGGATATAGTCCGAGCTTCCTGCTGATATTGAAGCTACTCATTAGCTCATTTCCATCAGTGTGTTTTTATGCATGTTTTGAAGTGTCGCATTAGAAAAGGTTGATAGGAACGGCAACATTTTCCAAAAAAAGGGTTTTTTTGCTTGATTGAGGTGTTTTTCCCTATTTTGAAAGACAATGGAAACATTTTTTCCAAATAAATTCTCATGTAGCGAATATTTAACTCTCATATTTATACTCTGACCACCTCCTCTCCGCTCTCATGACTCTGTAATACATCCATGATCGCTTCACGCAGATCTGATGAAACCTTCCTCTCATTAATACATGAAACAAACAGCAAGTCATATTTCCATCCTGTTTTCTACGTTGTTTTTCATGGTTTGAGGTTCAAATGGCTTCTTATTAATGTCTTTTTATTATATCATCTTCTTCTGGAGAATTGGTGCCACCTACTGCTTATCTCAATGAATGAACTCATAATAATTGCATAACAGTAGTGGATGGAAACAAGCGTTCATTGACATTTTCTTTTTACAGTTTTAATCGAAATTTCCTTAAAATTTGCAATACATTTGGATGGAAACATTGGTTACTGTGACCCTAAGGGTGATTCCAGACAAACCCTTTGTGACTGTGCTTGGATTTGCAATTGAAATCTTTTGATGGCCACACAAAACCCAAAATCTTAGAATCTTAGTGAATCTTAGTCTAAGGAATCACATGCAGACACACACAGTTCAGCATTGAAATGCCTGTTCTCTAGTATGATTTTTAAACATCAGGAACTTAAAACCAAAACTGGAAGAGTGCACTTAGACTGCCAATCTCTGCCAGGCAACAAACAGTGAAGCACCTACTGCAATGCTGCTACAATTGCCAGATGGAACCAGTGGAGATCTGTAAAGTGTTTAATTAACTATAGTCAACTATAAAACTCAGTTTTCTTATATAGATGTTTTTCAATTTCTAACATTTATAACAAACCATGAAAACCGGTTCAGATGGGTCCAGTGGTTTGTGAGATTATCTGTGGACACAACGGACGTTAGCTTCAGCTTCAGCAATGCACACACAACCCATTGCATGAACTCCACCAGGCGAAAATATTTGACTAACCTGAATCACTTTTGAGTTACAGATTAGGACGACAGGGATTCAAAGTAAAGAACTGTTGCAGTTACTGTACATGAGCAGAGTTGTGTGGGGTGAGCGGTTCTTTATTAACTAGCTACAGTATTTGTGTCTGTTGTTGCTGGAGGCTGCTGTGTGGATGTCAGAAATCTTTGTGCATGCCCATGCCTCTTTTTAAAGTGCTCATCGTGCTTCTTTTGGCACGAGTGCGCTCATATACTGCATCTATTTGCAGGACTTGTCTGCTGCAAGTTTGCACGAGTCAACATTACTGTGCATTTTAGCGTGCGAACGAGGAATAAATATGTGCCCGGCTGGTTCACTTTGACACTTACATAAGCTGTGAATGTGATTATGAGAGCAATATCCCAGTGGTGTCTGTTGTGTGTACTAGTCTCAGCCTGATGGCAATGTTAAGCTCCCTCTAGGCCAGAGTGTTTATCTCACTGGTGTTTAGGCTTTGGTCTTTGGACTGCACCCAAAGCGAGGCCCCTGCTGTCCAGGCAGCCCTGCTCCAGCTAACTCTGCTAGTTGACCTCGTTTAAAGGCCTGGCTGCGCTGTCTAGCTGTCCCTCTGAGCGCACAAGAGACACAGCCATCCAGCTGTCTACACTGTCTCTGTGACTCTGTGTGTGTGTGTGTGTGTGTGTGTGTGTCTGAGTTAGAGTAATGCACAGGCCTGAAATTGTGGTCTGAGCCAGATCCAGAGCCAATTTATTTAGCCCAGTCCCTGCCCAACAGCTAAAAAAGCATGAACCCGGCCTGAAGCAAATATATTGACGTCAAAACTCATTCCTCTCCTCTCCTCTGCTCTCTCTCTCTCTCTCTCTCTCTCTCTCTCTCTCTCTCTCTCTCTCTCTCTCTCATACACCACCCACACACACACACACTT